>JAVTVY010026021.1:0-101352 GCA_036873755.1 Hanleya hanleyi
TAGTCCGGTGGCTTAAGGCCAGATTTTCACTTTATCGTGACAGAGTGGAATAAAGCACCAAATTTGGCACACGTGTCGTCAGAGGCACCGAGAACAACATCAGAAGGGGTGCCCCCGATTTCGAGGCCCAGGAGGCAATATGTGACCCATTAGGGGCCCGGGGTCATTTTGGGCCTATAAACGGCAATTTTCATCCCAACGATTTTCAAAACATCATTTATTCGCCATCCTTCGGGGTAAGAGTCTGAAAATTTCCACACTAATAGTGTTGGCAAAGGTCTAGCGATAAAAATGCAAAATAATCCAAGATGGCCGACATAATGACGTTACAGCTACGTCAGAACCAAAATGTTGTAAATTTTTGACGAATTTTCGATCCGAAATTTTGAATTATTTTTTTTCTATTTTTTTTTCTTGGTGTCAAGTATACAGTAAATATTAGAAAATAATCATATATAACTGACTCAGATAGCACGGTAGCCCCTGACTGACCTTTGCCAAACTGGGTCAAGTTGAACCAGATCTTTATATATGCAATAAATTCGTTGAGGCTACCATACAACGAAACCCGTGACTGGACAATGCATAGCTACCGAGTGAAATGTGTCATACTAATATAGCGTTAGACTTCCATCTACACATTTTTGAATATGTTATACGAGATTACTGCTGCTGAAGTTGAAGTGGCGGCGCCAAGGAGAAAGCTATGGCCTATTAAAGAGATTCCTTTTTACCCCTCAGCCCATCGGGCTGCGGGGTCTTGCAATCGGCATGTACGTCTGGTCGGCCGGCCGGACGGCCAGCCGGCCGGCCGTCTGTCAACAATTTTTTGTCCGGACTAGATCTCAGTTACTATTTGACTGACAGTTCTGATACTCAGTCACAGTGAATATCCCTAGTATCCCAGAGATGTGCACTGTCATGTTTATTCCGTGTTACGTCATTTCTTTACAGAGTTGTGGCCCTTTGAAATTTCGCGTCACTAACTTTTGTCCGGGCTAGATCTCAGTTACTATTTGACTGACAGCTCTGATACTCACAGTGAATATCCCTAGTATCCCAGAGATGTGCACTGTCATGTTTATTTCGCGTTACGTCATTTCTTTACAGAGTTATGGCCCTTTGAAATTTTGCGTCACTAACTTTTGTCCGGGCTAGATCTCAGTTACTATTTGACCGACAGCTCTGATACTCACAGTGAATATCCCTAGTATCCCAGACATGTGCACTGCCATGTTTATTTCGTGTTACGTCATTTCTTTACAGAGTTATGGCCCTTTGAAATTTTTCGTCACTAACTTTGGTCCGGGCTAGATCTCAGTTACTATTTGACTGACAGCTCTGATACTCACAGTGAATATCCCTAGTATCCCAGACATGTGCACTGTCATGTTTATTTCTTGTTACGTCATTTCTTAACAGAGTTATGGCCCTTTGAAATTTTGCGTCACTAACTTTTGTCCGGGCCGGATCTCAGTTACTATTTGACTGACAGCTCTGATACTCACAGTGAATATCCCTAGTATCCCAGACATGTGCACTGTCATGTTTATTTCGTGTTACGTCATTTCTGTACAGAGTTATGGCCCTTTGAAATTTTCCGTCACTAACTTTTGTCCGGGCTAGATCTCAGTTACAATTTGACTGACAGCTCTGATACTCATAGTGAATATCCCTAGTAACCCAGAGATGTGCACCGTCATGTTTATTTCGTGTTACGTCATTTCTTTACAGAGTTATGGACAGATGTGCACTATTATGTTTATTTCGTGTTATTCCAGTTTATTACGACCCTGGATTACTATTTACTACTTAACTGATACAGCCTTAGTAAAGGTGTTTAATATCCCCTATTATAAACCATCCAGACTTGACCCCAATCATTAACAACAGTGGAGGCACAGAAGTACTCACTTGCTCATCATATCTAACAGATGGTACTCCAGTTAAAATGATAGCTGTTTACAAACCCCCAACACTACCTAATGCCCGTCTCCTAGAAGCCATTTCTGGACCATTAAACAGTGCTGCTGGTGATAACATTGTTGTACTGGGTGATTTTAACATTGACTTCTCCAACTCCACCCAAATCGCCATGGTTAATCTTTTCTTCCAACAACATGGCCTTCATTCAGTCATTAATTCTCCAACAACAGACCTACGGACAACTGTAGATCAGATTTTCACCAACTTTCAGCCTTCAGAAATAAAAGCTGGTGTTCATGAGACGTACTACTCATACCATAAAGCTGTGTGGATGGCTGTTCACCCAAAACAATAATACAGTAAGATGTCATCCTCTATTCTTGTTCGGAATTAACCTTACTTACCATTGACATATAGCTCAGATTCTTTCTTGGGGCCTCCGTTACCACGTGGTTCGCGAGCTTTGCTCACCTCTCTGGTCGTCGGTTTCATTCCTACATGTAGCTCTGCTCCAACTTTTTCTCAAGCCATAAGTGTGATTGTCCGCCAGGAACCAATAGATGGTCGAGGGTTTCCTCCGGGCTTTGCCTGGTTTCGTCGCCTAACAAATTCTAGCACCTCCGGCATATGACTGAAATAATGTTGAGTACTACACACACACACTCGACTCTTCCCTGGAATAGATCTTCATCTATGAAGAACTATTCACCAGATCTTTACTAACTTTTCTTGAGGTATCGATCCACAGTCTTGGATCGATATCCCTTCACAGGATTGATGACTGAAGCCGGTACTAGCAAATACTAATCGTTGAGTATTCTCTTGAATCAACATTAATACATATGTGGGTAAATAAATTTGACAGAATTCAGCAGATTTTTATGTCAACCTGTTATTCGCTGGACATATTGTGCTGAGGGGTCAAAGCACCTTTTAGGTGCAGCCTCATGTTTTTACATGAGCTGAGTAATATTCAGCAAAAACGGTCGCATCCTCTGGAAATTGGGACAGGGGCCCGGCCTCGGATGTGAAATATGTAACCGGAAATAAAGCATGGGGTGCGAGAACTGGACAATATCTAATATTATCAGTATAAACAAATGAACTGGTTTATGGGATATGTTGTGTTTGAAGTTGCGGATAATAATGTGCATGCTTTGTAACCGGCCAGATTGATCGGAGAAAGAGACATCGTTGTATGAAAGAACATTGCTATTGCAATCTGAACGATCTGTCAATTCACTAACGCATGAGAATGCATGAAATGCTACCAAGATCATTGCTCGTAAAAGAATTACATGGATACGATGCGGTGTATAGCATAATATATCTTATAGAGGATATCCTTAGTTATGAGCAATCTGGTATCCGGCCGTGTAATTTTGACATGCCCGTAAGTAGCTTTCTGGCAAGGAATAACTGCGCAGGATCGTGTACTGCAGCCGAACTGTGCGCATAACTGATAGCCGATACGAATGTATAAGCTGTGGAGGGTGCATACCTGTTGAAATGCAAGAATGCTTTGAAGGAAACCAACTGTGACGATGAGATAAGGAATACCTTACTGGCACATTGACCAGTGTTATTGAGGAAATCTCCAGGTACTTGTCATGGGCGCTTGTATACTTTCAAGGAAGATTCAACAAGGGACAGCGTCAGAAGAACAACAGACATGGTATTGGGTGCGACAAGCGATTGAGTCAAGGGGCTAGAGACAGCGCTTCCTGGAATTGTAACTGTGACAGTTTGTCAGAAATAAGATTGTTCCGAAATATGTTTTGATCTGAACAGAATGTCATTTCGAAGGCAGGCAACTACTAACTGATGCACTAATTTCAACCACGGCCATATTATCACAAAGAAAGAGAGGTTATGATTTGCCAGTTTATGGCCCCAAATTTCCACGGCAAGCACTGCTTGAGTGTGATATGGGTAAGATGTGCTGGTCATTCTTGGTCTATCCACGAGGATCCGAAAACAGCCGCCAAACCCAAGGTACCAGCAGCGTCGAAATTGGATACCCAATTTGGAGAAAGAAAATTAATTTTCCGTTGAAAGACTCCAGGAATACAAGCCAGGTATTAACATAGGCTCTAGCTTTATTCAAGCGAATGTGATGGTGAGCCTGTGATACAACTTTAAATTCTATCAGGCAGCGGAGAAATTACAACACATATAAGGGAAGTGGGAAGAGATACTGACTGCGTCACATGACTTCACAGAATAGTCTTCTGGTAAACCTATTCTAAAGCACATACCAATACGTGATACGTGATATGTGTTGTATCTCAGGTACGCTTTTATTGTACCTGTTCATGTGGCAACTTGGATGATATGACCACACGGCCCCTAGCACCGGCATAAGCGGTATTAGATACAACTCTAGAGAGCTATGATGGAAATGCTCTGACAACTCGTATACTGGTAATTAATTGGTGAGCTGTTTCGCTGTGACAACTCGTACATTGGAGATTGGTGAGCTGTATCGTCGTCAGATGTAAATGACGGCAATTAACACAAAAGACTAGTCTGTAAGGCCCGATGTCGACCCAGCATCAACTTCCCACAAATGCCAACATATATCAAAGACCAAAAGATCTGTACAGGGGGCGGGCCTAGCCCTGCCGAGCACGACGACTTTACAGGCAAAATTGTGCGAGCCAATGAGAGACTGCAGTTCCACAAGTCACACCTTTGTGCGGCGCGAGAATTCACCCAGCACGCTTTTTAGTTTATGAATTTTGTCTCCTGGAAAAGATGCTTTAATAGTTCTGGAGTCCAGGTGAATCCCATGCATACCCATAGTAGTTGATGGGTAGTAGGTCTTAGCATGTTTGATTGGAATGCTCAAATACTCACACAAGTAAGCGAAAGTGTTGAGAGCTATAGAACAGTGGCTAGCGCCATTTGCACCTACGAACATGAAGTCGTTCAGTATGTGGATGACCTCTGATATGCTGAATTTTGTAGCCATAACCGATTGCAGAGAATGACTTGAGCTCTTTTATATCTTGCAGAATGTAGAGCATCCCATCGAGAGACACCGATACATAAATGAGGAAGGCATCATCTAAATAGATTTTTGGCATCAAGCTTTAGTGGCCATGTTTTGAACTAGTGCAATCGCGATATCTAATGTCTACGTATTCAACATATCAGGTACTGTTGAATCGCACCGTTAATAGACAAGGCATATTTTTCAGGGTAAGATAAATTGAGTATCACCCTAAAAGCATTAGGGGGGGGGGGGGAGTTGGTTTAATGTCACACTCAAGGTGACAGCCAATTTTAATGATGTAGGAAGCTGGAATACCGGAAGAGAACCGGTCCTTCAGCAAGTTACTGGCAAACTTTCACACATGAAAGCCCTAGAAACCTTATTTTCAAAAGCAGGAGTTTAGAAGGGGCCAGCAACTCGAGCTTTCGACAACTCTTTGTCTAATTTAGCTTCTACGATAGCAGGGTTTTGCATAGCAGATGAATGATAATGCGAGATAGTAAAGGCATATTTTCTCGAGTGTCAAATATCGAAACGGTTTGTGAAACTTGAAACAAGTAAATCTACCTCAGGGTAGTTACTTAGCACAGTTTTAGCCTGATTCCAGTTGGTGTTTGAAGAGTAACTTTCTTTGTTGCTGGATTTACATATGCTAATTACATGTAAGGAGCCGGGAAGAATCCAATTGGCAACATTTGCTGTAGTTCACAACCGTGGCATGTACGGTAACCTGAAGTTTCGTCCTTTGAAACAAATTTATTTTTTGTACCGATAATCAGCATGGAGAATTGGGCGCTGGTGGCCATATTGGGGATGTATCGAAAAGAAAATAGCCAATAACCTTCATGCGTGCTTAATTGAGTCAATCATAACAGAGCTACATGTACAGAAACCTCTCAATGGATTTATAAATATATATGATATATATATTAGTACAAACACACATACATGTGTATAGCAATAATATCATGATTAGTGACGCTCTGGCGGCCATGTTGGATATTCAACGCGTACTAAAGTTTCCAATTATCGTTATTATTTTCTTGAGTCAGTCAGGCTCGTAGAAACCAATTTCGTGTAAAAAGGCGATTCAAGCTGTCAAATAGTCGCCAACAGGAGGCTACTGTATGTATTATGATGGCCATATTGGATTTATGCAAATTAAGGGCCTTCCACCTCCTGTAGAAATGGGCACCCCTTCTGAGATAATTCCTTATGCCCAAATGAGCCTCTCTGCAAAAGATGGTGCTTTATTCCAGTCAGTCACGATCTTGACCTTAAGCCACCGGGTCAGCCTGCTATTATGGCTGTCTTCAATTATGGTCGTTTCGTTTCCAAGTTTGCACGCAAAACGTTTAAGGAATTGAACAAACTTTTACAGTTGTGAAGAGATGATAGCCACATATAATTTTTGAAATTTCAGCCTCGTAGGATAAAGTTTTCCTAATAAAATGGAATTAAAAGAAATATTGAACATATTTTTGCATTTCAAGTTCTGTCTGGGGATTTCAAATTCAAAGGCGTAAACCACCCATTGTTAATCACACCATTTATTATCTACAATTCTAGTATGTATTGTTGTTGATTTGAATCATTGTCATGAAACAAGAGACTCTGAAACAAATGCCACTCTCTACCACTACAATACAAATGAATGTATTCAGGCACATCAACGGCGCCTTTGAGTAATAGTAAAGTAGACCATGTTTTCTGACAAAAAAACTTCTCAAAACTGTCAGAAATTTGGTTAGTGGACTAAGTAATGTCTTAATAATATACACAAGGTCAATTAAGATGGAACATTTTGGTCTATTTCGCATTTTAACGGTCATAATAGGAATGTTGCTCATCATTTGACCCCCTAAATAGTGGATGTTCACACGGGACGCAAGTGCGACATAGAAAAGCATACCAAAGCTGCTTCCTGTGTAGCAGATGTCTCTCCCAGTGTTTCAATTCAAAGTATTATATATTTGTTTGAAAAACGCCAAACAACCTCGAAAAACGGCCATAATATCAAGCTAACCCGTGCAACATCAGTCATCTCACATCAGTGGCCTGGTCAATCTCTACGCGCCCGGAGGTCAAGTGGAGGTCATGCAGAAGGTTGTGCGTCACGTCAGTCATGATCACTCACGCTACTAATATCGTGTTTTACACTGAAGTATAAACACATAAAAAAACTGTCAACTTTCTTCCGTCAATGATTTAGAAAGATCCATCTGGGTTTTTTTTATTATATGAAGGACATGGACATTTGATAAGATCAAACGTCCAACGGGACTGTTTCTCAAAATAAAACAGGAATAACAAGCAGAAAGTTCGAGACCGTACTCACGCTTCATAGCATTCGGCCGCCACGCCACTTCCACGCCGGACACATTCACAAGACTTGAAACAACAACCGGTGCCACTGTTACATTCTACCCATCTCTCACCCTCGGCGTAGTTTCCCCCAAAGGATGTCCCACACCGTTGTACCGGCTCCGCTGTCGGTTAGTAGAAAATTACATATTATCATGCTAAAATCCTCAAAGAGACCCAACAAGTTATTAAGAGAAACCTGTCTTAGCCGACGTTCGTAAAGTTAGACCGCGGTCCGCAGTTCGCAGTTCGTTATTCGAGGGGACCAGTCATTATTTCCTCAGACATGGAGAAAAACATATGTATTTTCTTTATTATGAGTATTTTGAACTCCAAACTCTGCACAGTAAGAGAGAAAGTCCTGCTTCATATGTTTTCATATTCATATCCCATATCTGACGCCAGGGGGCGCTGCTAGGGGCGCTGTTATGAGTCTCTGGCTATCCGAATAGCAGTCTGGCCGATCTGAATAGCGGTCTACCTTGCCAGATCCGATAATATAAATGCTTCGAACTTGTAAATAGGACTGTTCAGATGGTATATCACGAGCTAGAAGATGGAGACTTCAGATCGGTCGCCAGGGGGCGCTATTATGAATGACCGTTTACATGTCGGTTTGAATAGCGGTCTGTCCTATCTGAATAGCGGTCTAGATCGCCAGAGACAATAATATAAATACTTCGAACTTATAAATATCGAACTTATAAATAGGTATAATGAGTGAGTATTTCATTGGCTACAAGTTTGAGTCTTCAGTCCCTACATCGGACGCTAGGGGGCGCTAATACGAATGACCGTTTACATGCCGGTCTGAATAGCGGTCTGGCATATCTGAATAGCGGTCTAGATCGACAGAGACAATAATGTATACACTTCGAACTTATAAATAGGTATAATGAGAGAGTATTTCATGGGCTACAAGTTGGAGTCATCAGTCCCTACATCGGACGCTAGGGGGCGCTACTATGAATGACCGTTTACATGCCGGTCTGAATAGCGGTCTGATCTATCTGAATAGCGGCCTGGCCTACCTGAATAGCGGTCTAGCTTGTCAGAGCCGAAAATATAAATGATTGGAACTTAAAAATAGGCATGTCGAGAGAGAATGCCATCGCCTAAAATATGAAGTCTTTAGTTCCCATATCGGTCGCCAGGGGGCGCTACTATGAATGACCGTTTACATGTCGGTCTGAATAACGGTCTGTCCAATCTGAATAGAGGTCTAGATCATCAGAGGCAATAATATAAACACTTCGAACTTATAAATAGGTATAATGAGAGAGTATTTCATTGGTTACAAGTTGGAGTCTTCAGTCCCTACATCGGACGGTAGGGGGCGCTACTACGAATGACCGTTTACATGCTGGGCTGTATAGCGGTCTGGCATACCTGAATAGCGGTATAGATCGCCAGAGACAATAATATAAACACTTCGAACTTATAAATAGGCATAATGAGAGAGTATTTCATTGGCTACAAGTTGGAGTCATCAGTTCCAACATCTGTCGCCAGGGGTCGCTACTATGACTGACCGTTTACATGTCGTTCTGAATAGCGGTCTGTCCTATCTGAATAGCGGTCTAGATCGCCAGAGACAATAATATAAACACTTCGAACTTATAAATAGGTATAATGAGAGAGTATTTCATTAGCTACAAGTTGGAGTCTTCAGTCCCTACATCGGACTCTAGGGGGCGCTACTACGAATGGCCGTTTACATGCCGGTCTGAGTAGCGGTCTGACCTATCGGAATAGCGGTCTGGCCTATCTGAATAGCGGTCTAGCTTGTCAGAGCCGAAAATATAAATGCTTGGAACTTAAAAAATAGGTATAATGAAGAGCGTTTCATTGGCTACAAGTTGGAGTCATCAGTCCCATCGGACGCTAGGGGGCGCTACAATGAATGACCGTTTACATGTCGGTCTGAATAGGGGTCTGTCCAATCTGAATAGCGGTCTAGATCGCCAGAGACAATAATATAAACAATTGGAACTTATAAATACGTATATTGAGAGAGCATTTCATGGGCTACAAGTTGGAGTCATCAGCCCCTATATCGGACGCTAGGGGGCGCTACTATGAATAACCGTTTACATGTCGGTCTGAATAGCGGTCTGTCCTATCTGAATAGCGGTCTAGATCGCCAGAGACAATAGTATAAACACTTCGAACTTATAAATAGGTATAATGAGAGAGTATTTCATTGGCTACAAGTTGGAGTCTTCAGTCCCTACATCGGACGCTAGGGGGCGCTAGTACGAATGACCGTTTACATGCCGGTCTGAATAGCGGTCTGACCTATCTGAATAGCGGTCTGGCCTATCTGAATAGCGGTCTAGATCGCCAGAGACAATAATATATACACTTCGAACTTATAAATAGGTATAATGAGAGAGTATTTCATGGGCTACAAGTTGGAGTCATCAGTCCCTACATCGGACGCTAGGGCGCGCTACTCCGAATGACCGTTTACATGCCGGTCTGAATAGCGGTCTGACCTATCTGAATAGCGGTCTGGCCTATCTGAATAGCGGTCTAGATCGCCAGAGACAATAGTATGAACACTTCGAACTTATAAATAGGTATAATGAGAGAGTATTTCATGGGCTACAAGTTGGAGTATTCAGTCCCTACATCGGACGCTAGGGGGCGCTACTATGAATGAACGTTCACATGCCGGTCTGAATAGCGGTCTGGGATATCTGAATAGCGGTCTAGATCGCCAGAGACAATAGTATATACACTTCGAACTTATAAATAGGTATAGTGAGAGAGTGTTTCATGGGCTACAAGTTGGAGTCACCAGTCCCTACATAGGACGCTAGGGGGCGCTACTACGATTGACCGTTTACATGCCGCTCTGAATAGCGGTCTGGCCTACCTGAATAGCGGTCTAGCTTGTCGTAGCCCAAAATATAAATGCTTGGAACTCAAAAATAGGCATGTCGAGAGGGCATGCCATCGGCTAAAAGATGGAGTCTTCAGTTCCGTTATCGGGCGCCAGGGGGCGCTACTACGAATGACCGTTTACATGTTGGTCTGAATAGCGATCTATCCTATCTGAATAGCGGTCTAGATCGCCAGAGACAATAATATAAACACTTCGAACTTATAAATAGGTAAAATGAGAGAGTATTTCATTGGCTACAAGTTGGAGTCTTCAGTCCCTACATCGGAAGCTAGGGGCCAATGCTACGAATGACCGTTTACATGCCGGTCTGACCTATCTGAATAGCGGTCTGGCCTATCTGAATAGCGGTCTAGATCGCCGCCAGAGATAATAATATATAGACTTCGAACTTATAAATAGGTATAATGAGAGAGTATTTCATGGGCTACAAGTTGGAGTCATCAGTCCCTACATCGGACGCTAGGGCGCGCTACTCCGAATGCCCGTTTACATGCCGTCTGAATAGCGGTCTGGCCTATCTGAATAGCGGTCTGGCCTATCTGAATAGCGGTCTAGATCGCCAGAGACAATAATATATACAAAATATATAAAATGAGAGAGCGTTTCATTGGCTACAAGTTGGAGTCATCAGCCCCTACATCGGACGCTAGGGGGCGCTACTACGAATGACCGTTTACATGCCGGTCTGAATAGCGGTCTGGACTATCTGAATAGAGGTCTAGATCGTCAGAGGCAATAATATAAACACTTCGAACTTATAAATAGGTATAATGAGAGAGTATTTCATTGGTTACAAGTTGGAGTCTTCAGTCCCTACATCGGACGGTAGGGGGCGCTACTACGAATGGCCGTTTACATGCCGGTCTGAATAGCGGTCTGGCATATCTGAATAGCGCTCTAGATCGCCAGAGACAATAATATATACACTTCGAACTTATAAATAGGTATAATGAGAGAGTATTTCATGGGCTACAAGTTGGAGTCATCAGTCCCTACATCGGACGCTAGGGCGCGCTACTCCGAATGACCGTTTACATGCCGGTCTGAATAGCGGTCTGACCTATCTGAATAGCGGTCTGGCCTATCTGAATAGCGGTCTAGATCGCCAGAGACAATAGTATGAACACTTCGAACTTATAAATAGGTATAATGAGAGAGTATTTCATGGGCTACAAGTTGGAGTATTCAGTCCCTACATCGGACGCTAGGGGGCGCTACTATGAATGAACGTTCACATGCCGGTCTGAATAGCGGTCTGGGATATCTGAATAGCGGTCTAGATCGCCAGAGACAATAGTATATACACTTCGAACTTATAAATAGGTATAGTGAGAGAGTGTTTCATGGGCTACAAGTTGGAGTCACCAGTCCCTACATAGGACGCTAGGGGGCGCTACTACGATTGACCGTTTACATGCCGCTCTGAATAGCGGTCTGGCCTACCTGAATAGCGGTCTAGCTTGTCGTAGCCCAAAATATAAATGCTTGGAACTCAAAAATAGGCATGTCGAGAGGGCATGCCATCGGCTAAAAGATGGAGTCTTCAGTTCCGTTATCGGGCGCCAGGGGGCGCTACTACGAATGACCGTTTACATGTTGGTCTGAATAGCGATCTATCCTATCTGAATAGCGGTCTAGATCGCCAGAGACAATAATATAAACACTTCGAACTTATAAATAGGTAAAATGAGAGAGTATTTCATTGGCTACAAGTTGGAGTCTTCAGTCCCTACATCGGAAGCTAGGGGCCAATGCTACGAATGACCGTTTACATGCCGGTCTGACCTATCTGAATAGCGGTCTGGCCTATCTGAATAGCGGTCTAGATCGCCGCCAGAGATAATAATATATAGACTTCGAACTTATAAATAGGTATAATGAGAGAGTATTTCATGGGCTACAAGTTGGAGTCATCAGTCCCTACATCGGACGCTAGGGCGCGCTACTCCGAATGCCCGTTTACATGCCGTCTGAATAGCGGTCTGGCCTATCTGAATAGCGGTCTGGCCTATCTGAATAGCGGTCTAGATCGCCAGAGACAATAATATATACAAAATATATAAAATGAGAGAGCATTTCATGGGCTACAAGTTGGAGTCATCAGTCCCTATATCGGACGCTAGGGTGCGCTACTATGAATGACCGTTTACATGTCGGTCTGAATAGCGGTCTGTCCTATCTGAAGAGCGGTCTGGCCTATCTGAATAGCGGTCTAGCTTGCCAGAACCGAAAATATAAATGCCTGGAACTTGAAAATAGGCACGTTGAGAGTGTATGTCACTGGCTACACAAGATGGAGTCTTCAGTTAATGGTGTGAAGTGAGTTTGATATTGGATATTGGATTTTGGTCATCTGGATTTCACAGGTTCGGTTTACAAAGGTTAAATATTCAAAAATATTCGTTGGATATTCGTTGGATATTCGAAGGATATTAGTTTGACATTGGACATTTAATGGATTTTCGACATATGAAATGCCGATTCGTCTCATATCTATAGAAAGCCCGGTTTGACCCAATTTTGCTCATTTTAGTCATTTATCTTGCCTGCCGAAGTTGTGGGATGAAGAGGAATGTATACAAATCCTACTTATCACCGATTTTGCCCAATATTAAAGTCATTTCGCTTACAGAGATTGTGCTGGGGGTATACATTTCCGACTAGATCCTGGTTTGACTGTGAACTACCCTGAAAAATACATATATCCAGCTATACTGCAAAGGTAATTTGAAGTAGACGCCTTTGTGTTGTTTTTTTTATATTCTATCTCGAAACAGTAAAAAATATTAAAAGAAACGATATATTATGCAGAGAGGTATAATTGATGGACTTTTCGTCTAAACTAAGCTGCGCGCCGCTCTGATTTTGCTCTATTCTAAAAGACCGTGTACGTAGCTACACCATACCATTAATTTCAGAGCGGCCCGCGGTCTTTTTCATATATAAATTTTTAGCCTATAAAATAAGTTTAAAAAAATAACAAGTTGTATAATTTCTGCACTTTTTTTAATAAAGCGGCGCTGTGTATCTACACTATTCTGAACAAGCCTGTATAGAGCTACACCATACCATTAATTTTAGGGCGGCACACGGCTTTGTTTTTTATATACTATATAGAAAAATTAAAAAATATGAAAAACGATACATTATGAAGAGAGGTATAATTGATGGACTTTTCGTCTAAACTAAGCTGCGCACCGCTCTGAATTTACGCTATTCTGAAAGACCGTGTACATGTACATAGCTACAGGGCGGCGCGCGGCTTTGTTTCTTGTTATTTACTATCACGAAACAGTAAGAAAAATGAAAAAAAGATATTCTATGAAGAGCGGTATTATTGATGGACTTTTCGTCTAGACTAAGCTGCGCGCCGGTTTGATTTTATCCTATTCTGAAAGACCATGTATGTAGCTAAAGCATACCAGTAATTTCAGAGCGGAGCGCGGTTTTGTTTTTTATATATAAATTTTAAACTTTCAAAATGAATAATGAGTTGTGTAATTTATCGAATTTTCTTTAAACCTAAGCGGCGTGCCGCTGTGGATCTACACTATTCTGAACAAGGCTGTATACAGCTATTCCATACCATTAATTTTAGGGTGGCGCGCGGCTTTGTTTTTTTATATTCCATCTCGAAACTGTAAAAAATAAGAAAAAAGATATATTATGCAGAGAGGTATAATTGGTGGACTTTTCGTCTAAACTATGCTGCGCGCCGCTCTGATTTTACCCTTTTTCCTGAAAGACCATGTACGTAGCTACAGCATACCATTAATTTCAGAGCGGAGCGCGGTCTTATTTTTTATATATAAATGTTCAACCTTTAAAATAAATTTAAAAAATAATAATTTGTGTTATAGCTCAAATTTTCTTCAATACTAAGCGGAGCGCCGCTGTAGATCTACGCTATTCTGAACAAGCATGTATACAGCTACACCATACCATTAATTTCAGGGCGGCGCGCGGCTTAGTTTTTTTATATGCTATCTTTTTTTATATGCTATATGAAACAGTAAAAAATATGAAAACAGATATATTATGAATTATGTAGAGGGGTATAATTGATAGACTTTTCGTCTAAACTTAGCTGCGCGCCGCTCTGATTTTACTCTATTCTGAAAGACTGTGTACGTACCTACACCATACCGTTAATTTCAAGGCGGCACGCGGCTTTTTGTGTATAAAATTTTATCCGTTAAAATAAATTTCAAAAAATAACGAGTGGTGGTATGATTTCTGGATATACACTATTCTGAACAAGCCTGTATACAGCTACACCATACCATTGATTTCAAGGCGGCGCGCGGCTTTGCTTTTTTTATACACTGTCTCGAAACATTGAACAATATGAAAAAAATATATTATGTAGAGGGGTATAATTGATAGACTTTTTGTCTAAACTAAGCTGCGCGCCGCTCTGATTTTACTCTATTCTGAAATAATGCGGCGCGCCGCTATGGATCTACAGTATTCTGAACAAACCTGTATACAGCTACACCATACCATTAATTTCATGGCGGCGCGCGGCTTTGCTTTTTTTATACACTATCTCGAAACATTGAACAATATGAAAAAATATATTATGTAGTGGGGTAAAATTGATAGACTTTTTGTCTAAACTTAACTGCGCGCCCCTCTGATTTTACTCTATTCTGAAAGACTGTGTACGTAGCTACATCATACCATTAATTTCAAGGCGGCACGCGGCTTTGTTTTTATATATAAATTTTTAACCTTTAAAATAAATTAAAAACAATAATGAGTTGTGGTATAATTTCTCGACTTTTTCTTAAAATAAAGCAGCGCGTCGCTGTGGATCTACACTATTCTGAACAAGTCTGTATACAGCTACACCATGCCATTAATTTTAGGACGGCGCGCGGCTTTGTTTTTTTTGTATACCATCTAGAAACATTAAACGATATGAAAAATAAATATTATGTAGAGGGGTATAATTGATAGACTTTTCCTCTAAACTAAGCTGCGCGCCGCTCTGATTTTACCCTATTATGAAAGACCGTGTACTTAGCTACAGCATACTCGTAATTTCAGGGCGGCGCGCGGCTTTGTTTTTTTTTTACATACATTTTTAACCTTTAAAATAAATTAAAAAGAAATAATGAGTGGTGGTTTGATTTCTCGACTTTTCTTTAAAACAATGCCGCGCGCCGCTGTGGATCTACACTATATAGATCTGCACCAGACCATTAATTTCAGGGCGGCGCGCGGCTTTGTTTTTTTATACACTATCTCGAAACATTAAACAATATGAAAAGACATATATTATGTAGAATAATTGATATACTTTTCGTCTAAACTAAGCTGCGCGGCGCTCTGATTTAACTTTATTCTAAAACACCGTGTACGTAGCTACACCATACCATTTATTTCAGAGCGGAGCTCGGCATTGTGTTTTTTATGTAACTTTTCAACCTTTAAAAAAATTTGAAAAAATAATGAGTTGTGGTATAATTTCTCGCCTTTTCTTTCAAATAAGCAGCGCGCCGCTGTGGATCTACACTATTCTAAACAAGCCTGTATACAGCTACACCATACCACTAGTTTCAGGGCGGCGCGCGGCTTTGTTTTTTTATATACTATCTCGAAACATTAAACAATATGAAAACTAAAAAATTTATGTAGAGGGGTATAATTGATGGACTTTTCTTCTAAACTAAGCTGCGCGCCGCCCTAATTTCACTCTATTCTGAAAGACCGTGTACGTAGCTACACCATACCACTGATTTCAGGGCGGCGCGCTGCTTTGTTCTTTGTATGCAAATTTTCAGCCTTCAAAATAAATTTTAAAAAATAATGAGTGGTGGTATAATTTCTCGACTTTTCTTTAAAATAAAGCGGCGCGCCGCTATGGATCTACACTATTCTGAACAACACGCTTAAAACTAAAGTGTTCAAACTTACGCGCAAAGTGTTGAAATAACCCTTTAAGTGTATCCACAGGGACTGCTCTTTAAGTGTTTCAACAGTTTAGTTTTAAGCGTGAAGCCTGTATACAGCTACACCATACCATTAATTTCAGGGCTGCGCGCGGCTTTGTTTTTTTTATATGCTATCTCGAAACATTAAACAATATGAAAAAAGATATATTATGTAGAAGGGTATAATTGATTTGATTTAGACTTTTCGTCTAAACTAAGCTGCACGCCGCTCTGATTGTACTCTATTCTGATAGATCGTGTACGTAGCTACCCATACTATTGATTTCAGGGCGTCGCGCGGCTTTGTTTTTTTTATATATACTTTTAACCTTTAAAATAAATTTCTCGACTTTTCTATAAAATAAAGCGGCGCGCCGCTATGGATCTACACTATTCTGAACAAGACTGTATACAGCTACACCATACCATTAATTTCAGGGCGGCGCGAGGCTTGTTTTTATTATATGCTATCTCGAAACATTAAACAATATGAAAAAAGATGTATTATGTAGAAGGGTATAATTGATAAACTTTTGGTCTAAACTAAGCTTCGCGCCGCTCGGATTTTACTCTGTTCTGATAGACCGTGTACGTAGCTACACCATGCTATTAATTGCAGGGCGGCTTTGTTTTTTTATATACATTTTTAACCTTTAAAATAAATTAAAAAGAAATAATGAGCTGTGGTATAATTTCTCGACTTTTCTTTAAAGTAATGCGGCACGCCGCTGTGGATCTACACTATTCTGAACAAGCCTGTATACAGCTACACCATACCGTTAATTTCAGAACAGCGCGCGGCTTTGTGTTTTGAGAAAAAATATATTAAGTAGTTGGGTATAATTGATAGACCTTTCGTCTAAACTAATCTGCGCCCCGCTCTGATTCTACTATATTCTGAAAGACTGTGTACGTAGCTACACCATATTAATAATTTCAGGGCGGCGCGCGGCTTTGTTTTTTTTTTATATAAATTTTTAACCTTTAAAATAAATTACAAAGAAATAATTTGTGGGGGTATGATTTCTCAACTTTTCTTCAAAATAAAGCGGCTCGCCGATGTGGATCTACGCCATTCTAAACAAGCTTGTATACAGCTACCCCATGCCATTAATTTCAGGACGGCGCGCAGCTTTGTTTTTTTTTATATATTATCTCGAAATATTAAACAACAAAAAAAGACATATTATGTAGAGGGGTATTATTGATAGGCTTTTCGTCTAAACGCAGCTCTGATTTTACTCTATTCTGAAAGGCTGTACGTAGCTACACCGTGCCATTAACTTCAAGGCGGCGCGCTGCTTTGTTCTTTTTATATAAATTTTTAACCATTAACCCTATCTGGCCTCGGCGATTTGGGATGTACCGCAGCCTGGTTGGGGGGGAAGTGCCCCCTATATATTTTCGCTATCGCTTAGGTTAGAGGGCTGAAACTTACCACATTATATCTTTGGGTCGGCTCTACAAGAAAATGTAAAAAAAAATCCCAGATGACCACCATCATGATGTCACTGTGAGGTCATTTTCAAAAAGAGCATTTTTGGACGATTCTTCTTCGAAGAAAATCTTCGAATTTTTTTTTCTTCGCAAAAACTGCATGATAAAATAGTAAATAATAATCTGATATGAAATAAAAAAAATAATCTGTACCCATTTTTCCGTACAGGAAAGCAAAAAAAAATGAAGAAATATGACGAAAACATCACTTTTTCTGGTACCCCACATGGCCGTCATTTTGAATTTCCCCATGATCCTCTGCTTGTGGGGTTATGCAAGTAGGTTCAAAATTACCCCAATATGATACCCTATAACGTCACGAAGTTTCAGCTCTCCATTTTTTGGCGTTCCGGAGATATCGCAGAAAATTTGGTAGGTGGGGCATTTGGGCCCCCTTCCCCAGGCCTGGCAGGGTTAATGAGGGAAGGGAGGGATGGGGAACAAATCAGAGGTGTTTTTTTGGTGATGTTAAGACATATGGTTCCAGTAAAATTGGTAGAATCGCACTGAATCAACATGCTAAATTTTTGCGTAATTTTTTAAGAAATATGGCGAAAACATCACTTATCTGGTACCCCCACATGGCCACCATTTTGAATTTACCCATGATCCTCTGCTCAGGGACTAATAGGCTCAAAATGACCCCAATATGATAATATAAAAAGTCAGGAAGTGTCAGCTCTCAATTTTTTGTCGTTCCGGAGATACGAACAAAAAACCAACAGGGGGGCGGGGCGGAAAGTGTCCCCCCCCAGGCCATGTGGAGTTAAAAATAAATTAAAAAAAATAATATGCGGTGGTATGATTTCTCGATTTTTTTTTTAAATAATGCGGCGCGCCGCTGTGAATCTACACTATTCTGAACAAGAGTGGCGGCGATCGGCTTTGTTTTTATCTGCCTTGTCGAAACATTAAACAATATGAAAAAAAATATATTATATAGAAGGGTATAATTGATAGACTTTTCGTCTAAACTAAGCTTCGCGCCGCTCTGTTTTTGCTCTATTTTGAAAGACGGTGTACGTAGCTACACCATACTATTAATTTCAGAGCGGCGCAAGGCTTCATTTTTTAAATAAATTTTTAACCTTTCAAATAAATTAAAAAGAAATAATGAGCTGTGGTATAATTTCTCGAATTTTCTTTAAAATAATGCGGCGCGCCACTGTGGATCTACACTATTCTGAACAAACCGGAATACAGCTACATTATACATTTAATTTCGGGGCCGCGCGCGGCTTTGTTTTTTTGTATACTATCTCGAAACATTAAACAATATAAAAAAAATATATTATGTAGAGGGGTATAATTGGTAGAATTTTCGTCTAAACTAAGCTGCGCGCCGCTCTAATTTCGCTCTACTCTGAAAGACCATGTATTTAGCTAAAGCATACCACTGATTTCAGAGCTGTGCTCGGGGTTTTTTTTTTTTGATATATAAATTTTTAACCTTTAAAATAAATTAAAAACTAATAATGAGTTGTGGAATTATTTATCGACTTTCCTTTAAAACTAAGGGGGGCGCCCCTGTGGATCTACACTATTCCGAACAAGCCTGTATGCAGCTACACCATACCATTAATTTCAGAGCGGCGCGCGGCATTGTGTTTTTTATATATTATCTCGAATCATTAAACAATATGAAAAAGATATATTATGTAGAAGATATAATTGATAGACTTTTTGTCTAAACTAAGCTGCGCGCCGCTCTGAATTTACCCTATTCTGAAAGACCGTGTACGTAACTACACCATACCATCAATTTCAGGGTGGCGAGCGGCTTTGTTTTTTTTTATACAAATTTTCAACCCTTATGCATTCTGATCGCATTTTCCAGGGCTACGGTGGGTGGTAAACCCATATCCTCTTCCAAGTGACGCTTGGTCTTTATGATGGACCTGTGCGTGGGGTCGCGTTTCATTTCAAACGTCTGCGGTCTATACCATTCACAGATGACCATAGCTGTTTCCCTGATGTTCAGGCGCATTTGAATGTACGCATGTTGTAAGTTATCCTGTCCCGAGTCTTCGATCACCGCAGCGTGGGTATTAATAGCTTCATGCACAATACGATCCCGAGGCTCTCACTTGTCCTCACTTCGTCGGGAGATAGGCTGACTCTCTGAGATCAAACTCTCCGTATCAGTAAATAGAATTTCAGCAGTTTCTGTTTCGGTATCATTATTTGCCTCCTCAGTCGGCTTCTCGGTGTCTGGATAGAAAGTATCCTCGTGTCGCATCATATCGTAAAGTCTGGTGAACATGCGTTCGCTCTCAGAGCAAGTATAACCTATGTTGATGGCTGGAAGTCGGCTGTCCACGTTTTTGGAATACGCTTGCTTTTATGAACAGTAACGCCCGTCAGCGTCCAGCTTAACATTTCAACGCCCTGGTGAATTAGCTCAGAAGATCTGATTTTCTAGATATTCCATAGAATTGGCACTAATTCATCGAAATGCAGTGACGCCCGTCGTTACACCTTAACGCCCGTCTCAGCGCTCTATGTTAATGCCTTAATGCCCGTCTCAACGCCTTAACGCCCGTCTCAGCGCCTTAACAACCTTTCTTAACGCCTTAACGGACTTTAATCATGCGTTCAAACAACTGTTTCTTTTGAGCCATCGCTCTGACATACGCCTCTATCCAACTCATGCCTGGGGTTTTCAACATCAACGCTGTTTTTTCGATGTCCATATGGACCGGGTCCTTGTCCAGCAATTTCATATGAGTGAAGAGGTCGACATACTGCTGATATACAGCCCGTCGTAATCTGGGTACCAAAGTGTTATGGGCTAAAATTGCGGCTTCCTTTTTCGAATACCCTTTGCTGTGAAACTTGTTTTTTGTGGTCTCCAACGTCTCGCCCATCTCAGCGTCGACACATTCTTTGAATGCATCCTTCCATAGCCTCGAGTTCACGTGTTCATTCCCTTGTACAGGTTTGGGTTGATTCTCCACGGTTGGGTGATATTCTGGGACAGATGGTATGAAAGGGACCCGCTATATGGGGGTGGGTTGCTTGTTGGACGTGTGCTGCCAGGTGTAAACTCGTTGGATGGTGTTGGGGTATATGACGTTGTGGCGTCCCCTCACCGGGTAACAGGGGGTATGAGCTTTTAAGTCTACCAACAGGTAGCCGTACGGATGACTTGTCGCGCCTTGAAACGCCTCCATTAAATGATCGATGTTCTGAGGATAATTTCGACTACCAAACATACGGATGTTTGCAATATCATCCATGACATCTTTCCACATCCCACAGGGCTGCTCACCGCAATGATATAGGGGTGCTCCAATACTCTTGTGTGTGACGTAGGTGTTGATCGTTCTTCACGCATACGTTGAATTCGGGCGGTATCTTGACTCGTTTCCATGAGATGGCTTTGCTCTATACGATTATTATGTATGGAAAGCAAATGTCTACGTAGATTAAATGCCGTGGAAAATGACTTCGAACACACCTGACATGCGTAAGCCATGGTTCTCGTCTCCACGGGCACCCGGTTTATAATGACGCTTTCAAAGATGTATGTCGTGTTTATATGCTAGAGCTCTGAGCTCGGGGATGGGACAGTTGGGTGCTCGGAGCTCGGGGATGGGGCAGTTGGGCGTTCGAAGCTCGAAGCTCGGAGCTCGGAGATGGGGCAGTCGGGAGCGCGGAGCTCGGGAGGAGCGCAGCCTCTCGGAGCCCGGGGATGGGACGGTTGGGCGCTCGGAGATCGTGTCGCTCGGAATGAAGGACGCACCAACATTAACAGGTTGAAGGAAATTCCCCAAGTGCCGAAAAGGCACGGAGACGCCTCTTGATGCTTTGAAAGGGTGGATAAAGGCCTATTGGTCATTATATTACCGGACATGGCCGGACATTCCATTCGGACCAAGATCACATTTCGCTACCACTCGTACTGAAGACGTCACCGATGACGTCACCGATGAAAATCTTCAAGATGACACCTCAAACGGTCCAAGGGTGGTCCATCTCTACACCAAACACCTTCCTTTACACCCCAAAATGTGTTTATATTATTGTCTCTGGCAAGCTAGACCGTTACTCAGATAGGCCAGACCGCTATTCAGTCAGACATGTAAACGGTCATTCATAGTAACGCCCCCTGGCGTCCGATATAGAAACTGAAGACTCCATCTTGTAGCTCGTGATATACTCTCTGAACAGTTCTATTTACAAGTTCGAAGCATTCATATTATCGGATCTGAAGTGCCCCTCTATATATTTTCGCTATCGCTAAAGCTGCAGGGCTGAAAATTACGACACTATATCATTGGGTCAAGCTCTCCAAGATGGTCGTCATGATGACGCCACTGTGACGTCAGTTTCAAAAACTTTTTTTGGTCAGATTTTTCAAATTTTGTTTTTTCTTCATAAAAGCTGAACGATAAATTAGTAAATAATAATCTGATAGGAAATAAAATATATTCTACCCACTTTTCCATACAGAAAAGCAGTAATTTTGAAGAAATATGACGAAAACATCACCTGTCTGGTACCCTACATGGCCGCCATGTTGAATTTACTCATGACCCTCTGCTCGGGTGGTCATGCAAATAGGCTCAAAATGACCCCAATATGATAATGTAAAGTCACGAAGTTTCAGCTCTCATTGTTGTTGTGGTTCCGGAGATAGGAGCAAAAAACCAACAGGGGGCGAAAATTGCCCCCCCCCCCCCAGGCCAGATAGGGTTTAAGGTCATTCATAGTAGCGCCCCTGGCGCTCGATATAGGAACTGAAGACTCCATGTTTTAGCTCTTGACACACTCTTCCATTATGCCTATTTACAAACTCGAGGTGTTTATATTATTGGCTCTGGCAAGGTATACCGCTATTCCGATCGGCCAGACCGCTATTCAGAGCGACATATTGACCCTATTTGGCCTCGGCGATTTGGGGTGTACCGCAGACGGGTGGGAGGGGGCGGAGTGCCCCTCTATATATTTTCGCTATCGCTATAGCTACAGGGCTGAAAATTACCACACTATATCATTGGGTCAAGCTCTACAAGAAAACATAAAAAAATCCAAGATGGCCGTCATGATGACGTCACTGTGACGTCAGTTTCAAAACTTATTTTGGTCAGAATTTTCGAATTTTTTATATTAGTTTTTTTCTTCGTAAATGCTGCACGATAAATTAGTAAATAGTAATCTGTTAGGAAATAAAATAGATTCTACCCACTTTTCCATACAGAAAAGCAATAATTTTGAAGAAATGTGACGAAAATATCACTTTACTGGTACCCCACATGGCCGGCATTTTGAATTTACCCATGATCTTCTGCTCGGGTGGTCACGCAAATAGGGTCAAAATGACCCCAATATGATAATCTAAAAGTCACGAATTTTCAGCTCTCAAGTTCTTGTTGTACAGGAGATAGGAGCAAAAATTCAACAGGGCAGGAAAGTGCCCGCCCCCAGGCCAGGTAGGGTTAAAGGTCATTCATAGTAGTGCCCCCTGGCGCCCGATATAGGAACTGCAGATTCCATCTTGTAGCCCATGAAATACTCTCTCATTACATATATTTACAAACTCGAGGTGTTCAAACTAATGGCTCTGGCAAGTTAGAACACTATTCGGATAGGCCAGACCGCTTTTCAGACCAACATGTAAACGGTCATTCATAGTGGCGCCCCCTGGAGACCGGCAGAGGAAATGAAGACTCCATCTTGTAGCCAGTGACATACTCTCTCAACATGCCTATTTTCAAGTTCAAGGCATTTATATTTTCGGCTCTGGCAAGCTAGACCCTTATTCAGATAGGCTAGACCGCTATTCAGATATGCCAGACCGCTATTCAGACAGGTATGTAAATGGTCATTCGTAGTAGCGCCCCCCTAGCGGCCCATGAAGGGAACGAAGACTCCAACTTGTAGCCCATGAAATACTCACCCATTATACATATTTATAAGTTCGAAGTGTTTATATTATTGTCTCTGACGATCTAGATCGCTATTCAGATAGGCCAGACCGCTATTCAGATAGGTCAGACCGCTATTCAGACTGGCCTGTAAACGGGCATTCGTAGTAGCGCCCCCTAGCGTCCGATGTAGGGACTGAAGACTAAAACTTGTAGCCAATGAAATACTCTCTCATTATACCTATTTATCAGTTCGAAGTGTGTATACTATTATTTCTGGCGATCTAGACCGCTATTCAGATAGGACAGACCGCTATTCAGACCGACATGTAAACGGTCATTCATAGTAGCGCCCCCTAGAGTCCGATATAGTGACTGATGACTCCGGCTTGTAGCCCATGAAATGCTCTCTCATTATACCGATTTATAAGTTCAAAGTGTATATATTATTGTCTCTGGCGATCTAGACCGCTATTCAGATAGGCCAGACCGCTATTCAGATAGGTCAGACCGCTATTCAGAACGGCATGCAAACGGTCATTCGTAATAGCGCCCCCTACTAGCGTCCGATGTAGGGACTGAAGACTCCAACTTGTAGCCAATGAAATACTCTCTCATTATAACTATTTATAAGTTTGAAGTGTTTATATTATTGTTTTTGTCTCTGACGATCTAGACCGCTATTCAGATAGGACAGACCGCTTTTATTCAGACCCACATGTAAACGGTCATTCATAATATCGCCCCCTGGCACCTGATAAAGGAACTGAAGACTCAATATTTTAGCCGATGGCATGCTCTCTCGACATGCCTATATTTAAGTTCCAAGCATTTATATTTTCGGCTCCGACAAACTAGGCCGCTATTCAGATAGGCCAGACCGCTACTCAGATAGGTCAGACCGCTATTCAGAACGGCATGTAAACGATCATTCGTAGTAGCCCCCCCCCCCCAGCGTCCGATGTAGGGACTGATGACTCCAACTTGTAGCCCATGAAATACTCTCTCAATATACCTATTTATAAGTTCAAATTGTATATACTATTGTCTCTGGCGATCTAGACTGCTATTCAGATATGCCAGACCGCTATTCAAATCGGCATGTAAACGGTCATTCATAGTAGCACCCCCTAGCGTCCGATGTAGGGACTGAAGACTCCAACTTGTTGCCAATGAAATACTCTCTCATTATATCTATTTATAATATTATTGTCTCTGGGGATCTAGACCGCTATTCAGATAGGTCAGACCGCTATTCAGAACGGCATGTAAACGATCATTCGTAGTAGCCCCCTAGCGTCCGATGTAGGGACTGATGACTCCAACTTGTAATCCATGAAATACTCTCTCATTATACCTATTTATAAGTTCAAATTGTATATACTATTGTCTCTGGCGATCTAGACCGCTATTCAGATATGCCAGACCGCTATTCAGATCGGCATGTAAACGGTCATTCATAGTAGCGCCCCCTAGCGTCCGATGTAGGGACTGAAGACTCCAACTTGTAGCTAATGAAATACTCTCTCATTATACCTATTTATAAGTTCGAAGTGTGTATACTATTATCTCTGGCGATCTAGACCGCTATTCAGATAGGACAGACCGCTATTCAGACCGACATGTAAACGGTCATTCATACTAGCGCCCCCTAGCGTCCGATATAGGGACTGATGAATCCAGCTTGTAGTCCATGAAATGCTCTCTCATTGTACCGATTTATAAGTTCGAAGTGTTTATATTATTGTCTCTGGCGATCTAGATCGCTATTCAGATAGGCCAGACCGCTATTCAGATAGGTCAAACCGCTATTCAGACCGGCCTGTAAACGGGCATTCGTAGTAGCGCCCCCTAGCGTCCGATGTAGGGACTGAAGACTCCAACTTGTAGCCAATGAAATACTCTCTCATTATACCTATTTATCAGTTCGAAGTGTGTATACTATTATTTCTGGCGATCTAGACCGCTATTCAGATAGGACACACCGCTATTCAGACCGACATGTAAACGGTCATTCATAGTAGCGCCCCCTAGAGTCCGATATAGTGACTGATGACTCCGGCTTGTAGCCCATGAAATGCTCTCTCATTATACCGATTTAAAGTTCGAAGTGTATATATTATTGTCTCTGGCGATCTAGACCGCTGTTCAGATAGGCCAGACCGTTATTCAGATAGGTCAGACCGCTATTCAGAACGGCATGTAAACGGTCATTCGTAATAGCGCCCCCTACTAGCGTCCGATGTAGGGACTGAAGACTCCAACTTGTAGCCAATGAAATGCTCTCTCATTATACCTATTTATAAGTTTGAAGTGTTTATATTATTGTTTTTGTCTCTGACGATCTAGACCGCTATTCAGATAGGACAGACCGCTTTTATTCAGACCCACATGTAAACGGTCATTCATAATATCGCCCCCTGGCACCCGATAAAGGAACTGAAGACTCAATATTTTAGCCGATGGCATGCTCTCTCGACATGCCTATATTTAAGTTCCAAGCATTTATATTTTCGGCTCCGACAAACTAGGCCGCTATTCAGATAGGCCAGACCGCTACTCAGATAGGTCAGACCGCTATTCAGAACGGCATGTAAACGATCATTCGTAGTAGCCCCCCCCCCCCTAGCGTCCGATGTAGGGACTGATGACTCCAACTTGTAGCCCATGAAATACTCTCTCATTATACCTATTTATAAGTTCAAATTGTATATACTATTGTCTCTGGCGATCTAGACCGCTATTCAGATATGCCAGACCGCTATTCAAATCGGCATGTAAACGGTCATTCATAGTAGCGCCCCCTAGCGTCCGATGTAGGGACTGAAGACTCCAACTTGTTGCCAATGAAATACTCTCTCATTATATCTATTTATAATTTCGAAGCGTTTATATTATTGTCTCTGGGGATCTAGACCGCTATTCAGATAGGGCAGACCGCTATTCAGATAGGTCAGACCGCTACTCAGATAGGTCAGACCGATATTCAGAACGGCATGTAAACGATCATTCGTAGTAGCCCCCCCCCCCCTAGCGTCCGATGTAGGAACTGATGACTCCAACTTGTAACCCATGAAATACTCTCTCATTATACCTATTTATAAGTTCAAATTGTATATACTATTGTCTCTGGCGATCTAGACCGCTATTCAGATATGCCAGACCGCTATTCAGATCGGCATGTAAATGGTCATTCATAGTAGCGCCCCCTAGCGTCCGATGTAGGGACTGAAGACTCCAACTTGTAGCTAATGAAATACTCTCTCATTATACCTATTTATAAGTTCGAAGTGTGTATACTATTGTCTCTGGCGATCTAGACCGCTATTCAGATAGGACAGACCGCTATTCAGACCGACATGTAAACGGTCATTCATACTAGCGCCCCCTAGCGTCCGATATAGGGACTGATGACTCCAGCTTGTAGTCCATGAAATGCTCTCTCATTGTACCGATTTATAAGTTCGAAGTGTATATGTTATTGCCTCTGGCGATCTAGACCGCTATTCAGATAGGCCAGACCGCTATTCAGATAGGTCAGAACGCTATTCAGAACGGCATGTAAACGGTCATTCGTAGTAGCGCCCCTTTGCGTCCGATATAGGGACTCATGACTCCAGCATATAGCCCATAAAATACTCTCTCATTATACCTATTTATAAGTTCGAAGTGTATATACTATTGTCTCTGGCGATCTGGACCGCTATTCAGATATGCCAGACCGCTACTCAGACCGGCATGCAAACGGTCATTCATAGTAGCGCTCCCTAGCGTCCGATGTAGGGACTGAAGACTTCAACTTGATGCCAATGAAATAGTCTCTCAATATACCTATTTATAAGTTCGAAGTGTGTATACTATTGTCTCTGGCCATCTAGACCGCTATTCAGATAGGACAGACCGCTATTCAGACCGAGATGTAAACGGTCATTCATAGTAGCGCCCCCTAGCGTCCGATATAGGGACTGCAGACTCCAACTTGTAGCCATTGAAATACTCTCTCATTAGACCTATTTATAAGTTCGAAGTATGTATGCTATTGTCTCTGGCGATCTAGACCGCTATTCAGATGGGACAGACCGCTATTCAGACCGACATGTAAACGGTCATTCATAGTAGCGCCCCCTAGCGTCCGATATAGGGACTGATGACTCCAGCTTGTAGCCCATGAAATGCTCTCTCATTATACCGATTTATAAGTTCGAAGTGTATATATTATTGTCTCTGGCGATCTAGACCGCTATTCAGATAGGCCAGACCGCTATTCAGATAGATCAGACCGCTATTCAGAACGGCATGTAAACGGCCATTCGTAGTAGCGCCCCTAGCGTCCGATATAGGGAGTCTTGACTCCAGCATGTAGCCCATAAAATACTCTCTCATTATACCTATTTATAATTTCGAATTGTATATACTATTGTCTCTGGCGATCTAGATCGCTATTCAGATATGCCAGACCGCTATTCAGACCGGCATGTAAACGGTCATTCATAGTAGCGCCCCCTAGCGTCCGATGTAGGGACTGAAGACTCCAACTTGTTGCCAATGAAATACTCTCTCATTATATCTATTTATAATTTCGAGGCGTTTATATTATTGTCTCTGGCGATCTAGACCGCTATTCAGATAGGCCAGACCGCCATTCAGATAGGTCAGACCGCTATTCAGATAGGCGCGATTCAGATATGCCAGACCGCTATTCAGATAGGTCAGACCGCTATTCAGATAGGCCAGACTGCGATTTAGATATGCCAGACCGCTATTCAGATAGGTCAGACCGCTATTCAGATAGGCCAGACCGCTATTCAGATAGGTCAGACCGCTATTCAGACCGGCATGTAAACGGTCATTCGTAGTAGGGACTGAAGACCTCAACTTGATGCCAATGAAGTAATCTCTCAATATACCTATTTATAAGTTCGAAATGGGTATACTATTGTCTCTGGCGATCTAGACCGCTATTCAGATAGGCCAGACCGCTATTCAGATATGCCAGACCGCTATTCAGACAGGCATGTAAACGGTCATTCATAGTAGCGCCCCCTAGCGTCCGATGTAGGGTCTGAAGACTCCAACTTGTTGCCAATGAAATACTCTCTCATTATATCTATTTATAATTTCGAAGCGTTTATATTATTGTCTCTGGCGATCTAGACCGCTATTCAGATAGGCCAGACCGCTATTCAGATAGGTCAGACCGCTATTCAGATATGCCAGACCGCTATTCAGATATGCCAGACCGCTATTCAGATAGGTCAGACCGCTATTCAGATATGCCAGACCGCTATTCAGATAGGTCAGACCGTTATTCAGACCGGCATGTAAACGGTCATTCGTAGTAGGGACTGAAGACTTCAACTTGATGCCAATGAAGTGGTCTCTCAATATACCTATTTATAAGTTCGAAATGGGTAAACTATTGTCTCTGGCGATCTAGACCGCTATTCAGATAGGCCAGACTGCTATTCAGATATGCCAGACCTCTATTCAGACCGGCATGTAAACGGTCATTCATAGTAGCGCCCCCTTGCGTCCGATGTAGGGTCTGAAGACTCCAATTTGTTGCCAATGAAATACTCTCTTATTATATCTATTTATAATTTCGAAGCGTTTATATTATTGTCTCTGGCGATCTAGACCGCTATTCAGATAGGCCAGACCGCTATTCAGATAGGTCAGACCGCTATTCAGAACGGCATGTAAACGGTCATTCGTAGTAGCGCCCCCTAGCGTCCGCTATAGGGACTCCTGACTCCAGCTTGTAGCCCATGAAATACTCTCTAATTATACCTATTTATAAGTTCGAATTGTGTATACTATTGTCTCTGGCGATCTAGACCGCTATTCAGATATGCCAGACCGATATTCAGATAGGTCAGACCGCTATTCAGATAGGTCAGACCGCTATTCAGATATGCCAGACCGCTATTCAGATATGCCAGACCGCTATTCAGATAGGTCAGACCGGTATTCAGACCGGCATGTAAACGACCATTCGTAGTAGGGACTGAAGACTTCAACTTGATGGCAATGAAGTAGTCTCTCAATATACCTATTGATAAGTTCGAAGTGTTTATACTATTGTCTCTGGCGATCTAGACCGCTATTCAGATAGGACACACCGCTATTCAGACCGACATGTAAACGGTCATTCATAGTAGCGCCCACTAGCGTCCGATATAGGGACGGATGACTCCAGCTTGTAACCCATGAAATACTCTCTCATTACACCTATTTATAAGTTCGAAGTATATATATTATTGTCTCTGGCGATCTAGACTGCGATTCAGATATGCCAGACCGCTATTCAGATAGGTCATCCCGCTATTCAGATCGGCACGTAAACGGTCATTCGTTGTAGCGCCCCTCTAGCGTCCGACGTAGGCACTGATGACTCCAACTTGTAGCTCATGAAATACTATCTCATTCTACCTATTTATAACTTCGAAGTGTATATATTATTGTCTCTGGCGATCTAGACCGCTATTCAGATATGCCAGGCCGTTATTCAGACCGGCATGTAAACGGTCATTTGTAGTAGCCCCCACCCCCTCCCTAGCGTCAGATGTAGGGACTGAAGACTCCAACTTGTAGCCAATGAAATACTCTCTCAATATACCTTTTTATAAGTTCGAATTGTTTATATTATTGTCTCTGGCGATCTAGACCGCTATTCAGATAGGTCAGAGCGCTATTCAGACCGACATGTAAACAGTCATTCATAGTAGCACCCCCTGGCGCCCATTAAAGGAACTGAAGACTCCATCTTTTAGCCGATGGCATGCTCTTTCGACATGCCTATTTTTAAGTTCCAAGCATTTACATTTTCGGCTCTGACAAGCTAGACCGCTATTCAGATAGGCCAGACCGCTATTCAGATAGGTCAGACCGCTATTCAGACCGGCATATAAACGGTCATTCGTAGTAGCGCCCCCTAGCGTCCGATGTAGGGACTGATGACTCCAACTTGTAGCCAATGAAATACTCTCTCATTAAAGCTATTTATAAGTTCGAAGTGTTTATATTATTGTCTCTGGCGATCTGGACCTCTATTCAGATTGGACAGACCGCTATTCAGACCGACATGTAAGCGGTCATTCATAGTTGCGCCCCCTGGCGACCGATATGGGAACTAAAGAATCCATCTTTTAGCCGATGGCATGCTCTCTCGACATGCCTATTTTTAAGTTCCAATCATTTATATTTTCGGCTCTGACAAGCTAGACCGCTATTCAGATAGGCCAGACCGCTATTCAGATAGGTCAGCCCGCTATTCAGATCGGCATGTAAACGGTCATTCGTTGTAGCGCCCCTAGAGTCCGATGTAGGCACTGATGACTCCAACTTGTAGCTCATGAAATACTCTCTCATTATACCTATTTATAACTTCGAAGTGTATATATTATTGTCTCTGGCGATCTAGACCGCTATTCAGATATGCCAGACCGCTATTCAGACCGGCATGTAAACGGTCATTTGTAGTAGCGCCCCCTAGCTACTGATGTAGGGACTGATGACTCCAACTTGTAGCCCATGATATACTCTCTCATCATACCTATTTATAAGTTCGAAGTGTAAATACTATTGTCTGTGGCGATCTAGACGGCTATTCAGATAGGCCAGACCGCTATTCAGACCGGCATGTAAACGGTCATTTGTAGTAGCGCCCCCTAGCTACTGATGTAGGGACTGATGACTCCAACTTGTAGCCCATGATATACTCTCTCATCATACCTATTTATAAGTTCGAAGTGTAAATACTATTGTCTGTGGCGATCTAGACGGCTATTCAGATAGGCCAGACCGATATTCAGACCGGCATGTAAACGGTCAATCCGTACAACCTAAGAAACAGCTTCGACTATACAACACCTAGAGCGCGACTAAACATTTATAAAAAATCTTTTATCCCATCCGCCATTTCTAAATGGAACAATCTTAGTCCTGACATAAGAAACAAACCATCACTGAACTCTTTCCACCATTCAATAACTGACAACACTTCCATTCCTTCATTTTTTCTATTAGGCCCAAGAAAACTAAATATCACCCACACACAACTAAGGCACAAATGTAGCCAATTAAATGCGGACCTGGTTACAAGGAACTTATCCAACACAGCGAGATGTAGTTGTGGGGAACCACGAGAGGATGCTGAATATTTTTTCCTGTTTTGTCCTCTATATGATAACATAAGGGATGAACTGACTTACAGATTGCCCACAAATTATTGTCTTGAGGATCTACTTTGGGGCAACTAAACATTTTTGTGCAAGACAAATACTGACATATTCAAAAAAGTACTAAAATTTATCAAAGATAGCAAAAGATTCAACTAAGCACCAAAAGCGACCTAACATGTCTTCTCATTGCGCTGCAGTCCGACATAGCTTCAACACATAGCGCGATATTATTTCATATATATATAGCTGCTTCTATACACCTATTCATTTTTGTGTACACGATACACCGCATGTTATCTCCTTAAAAGATTGATGTAACATTAATACTTTCTTATATTATGTATATATCACTTGTTTTCCATTTGCATTATTTAAGAATTATTCAAACTTATGTACTTATATTCACTGTAGGGAGAGGGGTGAATAAGTTGCCTAGAACTTGACCCCGATCCCGTGTACATTTATGGTACAATAAATAAATTTAAAACAAAACAAAACAACGGTCATTCGGAGTAGCGCGCTCTAACGTCCGATGTAGGGACTGATGACTCCAACTTGTAGCCCATGAAATTCTCTCTCATTATACCTATTTATAAGTTCGAAGTGTAAATACTATTGTCTCTGGCGATCTAGACCGCTATTCATATATTCCAGACCGCTATTCAGACCGACATGTAAACGGTCATTCATAGTAGCGCCCCCTAGCGTCCGATGTAGGGACTGAAGACTCCAACTTGTAGCCAATGAAATACTCTCTCATTATACCTATTTATAAGTTCGAAGTATTTATATTATTGTCTCTGGCGATCTAGACCGCTATTTAGATAGGACAGACCGCTATTCAGACCGACATGTAAACGGTCATTCATAGTAGCGCCCCCTGGCGACCTATATGGGATCTGAAGACTCCATCTTCTAGCTCGTGATATACCATCTGAACAGTCCTATTTACAAGTTCGAAGCATTTGGATTATCGGATCTGGCAAGGTAGACCGCTATTCAGATAGGCCAGACCGCTATTCGGATAGCCAGAGACTCATAACAGCGCCCCTAGCAGCGCCCCCTGGCGTCAGATTTGGGATATGAGTATGAAAACATATGAAGCAGGACTTTCTCTCTTACTATGCAGAGTTTGGAGTTCAAAATACTCATAATAAAGAAAATACCGATGTTTTTCTAAATGTCTAAGGAAATAATGACTGGTCCCCTCGAATAACGAACTGCGAACTGCGAACCGCGGTCTAACTTTACGAACGTACATTTGATGCAAATTTGACCTACTTTAGGTGACCGGTACACACTTAAATCATATCAAACCCTACTTAATAGGTCATGTGACGTTAGTCACACTGCCATGTATAGTAAACATAGATCAAATTATCCTGTTGTTCCAATAAAGGATTATTATGCTAGCATTTTTGATAAAATTGGCAGATAGTTTGATATAGAGCCGGAGTAACACATTTGTACATAAATACATGAAATTGATAACACCAATCAACACTAATTATATATAGATAAGCTTTCCTGCGGTCTGATATTTGGTAGAAGGCTATGGCGGTAGCTTTGGCCATTTGCGGGCTAGACACTACAAAGCACATCTGTTTTATAGTACTTAAACCAAGAAAATCCCGATCAAAACAAAAACAGACTGAGCAACTTGATACCAGTAAAAGCGAAGATCTTCATACAGGGGACAGTGACATTGGCAATCTCATGTCGATAATAATCCAGTTTTCAGCATTAAAAATATTTCCTAGGCTTAAGACATAGGAAAGAGCTAGAGAATGAGAACGAACCGCTCAGACCCACGCGTCACCTGCTGCCAGCTAGGTAAACCAAAACCATATAATGAATCGGACCAATATTACGCGATATTATATCTGAGTTTGCTGACATTGACTCTGCCAGTGCTATCGAAAGAAATCCATTCTGAAAGGATGAACTTCAAGTTTGTCTGGGATTATAAAAATTTTCTTTAATAATCAGAGGATTTCCTAACTGTACCACAAAATCTCATGTTGCTGTAATAGGGAATTCTAATGAAAGACATAGAAGATATTGTTATAATAAATATCATTTATTGCTCATATATTTCACATGGAAATGTTGATACATACAATGGGAATCCAGAAGTAGTGCATACAGCATCTTAACACCACTCTCTAAAAATGAAGTTGAGTGACTTCCACTCAAACAAAGATGGTACAAAAGGCGGCATTTTGGCCTATTCGTGTTGCGGCTGAAATCGAAAAAAATAAAATGTCCTAAAAATAATTTTTTACAAGAGAATATATAGGTACACAGTATGTGGAGGTTCTAGCTAGATTGTGTTATGATTATAGTTAAGACATGAAATTGAAATCTACAGCATGAGCTATTTCGTGAAAAAAAGAAGGTAAAAATCGAGTCATTTATTACACATTCAGAAAAGAAGGACCCCATGGACCAAAACGCCATTTAAGAGACAGAGAGAGAGGGAGCGAGAGCTGAGGTTTAACGTCGCGTTCAGGATATTTCAGCTATTGCGAAATCATACCTGGTGATGTACCGTGACATTATATCTCCACTGGTGAAAAATCTTTTTGGTCCAAGGGGTCCTTGTGTGTAAATGACTTCCTGGTTATTTCGAACTTAAGTTTTGAGGATATATTTACACACAAAAAAAATTCAGTTTGTCGCAATGTCTTATGTAAATGAGCTACACTATAAAATATGACCGGGCCGATTGTGAACAACTGAAATATGTAATTCCATGAAATTAAGGTAATAGTTCGATCAAACAATGTATAAAGCGCGCAATCAAGTCCTACGGGAATAATTCTGTTTCGAAATCCGGTAGATCCATTGGCGATTATTACGGTGCATATCACATCATTAATGTAACCCAAACGAATGAGAAATTTAATGTTCTTTTATAACTTCCATATTCCGTTGTATTGTATGTCAGGCTTCAAATTCACTGAGGCGATTGTCAATAATTATACGATAAAATATCAGATTATGATATGATAACATTTTCACATAATCTTTCCGTCTGAACATCCTAAAAAATCACATTATAGTCAGACAAATATACAGTCTTCAATGACCAGGTTATCTACTTATCACAAGAAAACTGGCATTAGATACATCAACAATAAAGCTAACCACACACAGTTTGAGATATTCCCACCATATCACCAAAATGTCCTGTTTTGAAGCATTAAATCATAGCGATACCCGATCACCAAGGAACGAGTCAGCACCAGATGGCATTTTTTTATTTCAGTTTTACTGATCGGTAAGATGTTTTTGCATGAACAGTAGGATTCCATCTCGAACGGTTCAAATCCCATCGGCCAATCTGGATTGTCATTCCAGACCATTAGATACATGATGGACCTTTCTTGCAAACACGATCCGCTGCAACTTTGTGTACGAGACCCTCTGAAACGATATTAAAATATATATATATTATATACAGATATGTCTGAATGGAAGCATTGGTTTCGCGAAATTATAACTGATGTTATTCAGCAATGCAAATGGTTATATACACGTACACACTACTGCCAATGTAAAATGAGGTAATCTAGTAGATGCGGTCCCTAAATGTTCAATTCGGGGAGCAGGGGTCCCCCAGAATACACTGCATTGGACATGATCCGGTCAAGTTCACAAGACGAGAAAAATGTAAATACTATTGTTGTTGCTTCGACACATATCTCATCTGAAAATATATTCCGTGCAGTATGCGAACACTTCACCGGATAGGACATGACTGCGAGAGTGTTGAAAAGTGGGATCTTCATAAACCCAGAACCGGAACCTGTCCAACGAGAACGGAACGAGATTTGCAACGTCTGCTCGGTGAATACTATTATAGTGTTCTTACAGTTCAATTTATAATCTCCTCCCACATTTTCGTTGAAGGGTTTTCAAAACGAGGTTTCTTATCCAAGGTCATCTTAGCCAGTCTTCCTGGGTTACCAGATAAAGATACCGCTATATAGGTTTGCCTACTTGACGACAAAACATTTCCTTAATCTCCATGCTTTGCCGGTAAACCTTTGTCTTTGGATAGCACCAAAGACTTCGTTTCCCGTCTCCCGGGTTAACCCACACCAGAAAGAGGAAGAATAGCTCATTGACCCAAACCTGAAATGATGCGTAAAACATTACGTAAATGAACTTCCATAATTAACCGTAGCTAAATACCAATGTATTATTGTGCCACATCCCGCAATTTATCTGGTAGAACAGTAGACTGATAGTATTGAATTCAAATCAGAGTAAAAGGTGCCAATGACATCAATTTGTGGCGGGTTTCTGCTGCATGGTTGCTGAAAATGTCAGTATAGGTGCCATGGTTGCAGAAAATGTCAGTATAGGTGCCAGACATACAGCGTCTGGGTTCTTTTCCTCATCAGCATGATTTACTGGCTTTGACTCTAGAAGGGCATCAAGGCAATATCTGACGGTACCAGTATACTGTCCAACAGTACAATCTGACGGACCAGTATTATACTGTCAAAAGTACAATCTGAAGGTCCGAGTATTCAATCAATCAAAATATATTTATTGTCGGTTTTGTAACATACAGTGAACATGAGCTACAATAGCTACTTTTCACCGACATGTAACAATTAAAATAACCATACAAATATACATACTAAATTAAAACATACATATCACATGAAATGGTATAATATACAAAACTAAGAATTTCATAGCAGCCGATATTTATAAAAAAAATTGTAATGAATTATCACAGATAGTAAAAAATGTTTATTTGCTGCCAGATCTTAAGAATATATATAAATATATATTTATATGTATAAGATGCAACTTAAAAGTGTTTACACACGGCACATTTACATGTGTCAAAACCTTTCCATTGCTTAATAAGTTTTTTGAATGTCCTTAAGTCATTTTGCCTGTCTGGCATCACTGGGAAATGAATTCCACATATTCGGAATCAAGTAAGTCAAGCTTTTCAGGCCATGGTTAGTGCTATTAAAGTGCTAATGCAGCGAAATTTTTATTACATAATTTGATTCTCTATTCTCTCATGATCAATTTGCTATATCCATGAGGAAAATCGGACAAGGAGAAGTTCTTAATTCAAATTGAAAAGTGCGTGCAATTGTGCTCTTAAAAGTGCGACCGTTTTCATTGGCTTTGTTTACTATATATATGCATGACGTCATAAGGATGCCCGATCGTCAGCTTGAGTCTTGCCTCAGCATGGCGGACAGTGTTGGAGGGAAGCAAGCCCATCTTCGTGGCCAATTTTACTGGTTTGTTCAATAAAAAATTTGAATTTAATGTTCATCGGCAAATTGAGTATGACAAGGGAAACTGTTTATTATTAGACATACGTGTAAATGAATATAGACTGACCTTTATCAATTTGTATGGACCTATGAAGCTGCGACCGAGCGAAGCCTGCCGTGTGCAACCAGGCTAAATTGAATTCATTGCCATAGAAAGGACTTCAAATTCCACTGAGCAGTTCCATTATTATTACGCATTCTGATCAAATTAATTACCTAGAATCTGGAGTTTATATAAATGTGTTTTGTACGATATTTATAAAATTTATCTGCCAGTGTCCGCATTTTGTTTGCTTGCATGAATGCATAGGCTGTACGGTGTATCACTTTACTTATCATTACACGGAAGGATTTCCAACTCCAAGAAAATAACGAAGATCGATCTTCGTTATCACCAGATTCTCACATATATATGTTTTCTTCTTCCCATTACAATCAACTTTATATTAGATCTAAAAACATACTATTATATGCTCTAAATTGGAATGAATACTATCATGTCATCTGAAGCGGCCCGTCTGAACTGCTCTCGCCGAGGTCCGCGTGCTGCCAAAAGCAAAAACAACAGCAGAGAAGTCTCCGGTCTTCAATTTCACATTACGATTTTCTTGTGCAAAAAAGTGACAGCTTTATGCAAGAATTTCTTCCATTCACTCTAGATCTATATTCTATTTGCGTTCCACAATATGATCTGTTATGAAAGCAAATGTATACTGTTGATAAGTTTGGGCGGTATGAGAAAAGAAGAAGCTATTGAAAATTGTTGAATAACATTTTTTTATCAGAATTTATGTTTGTCTTATATATTTTTCTGTGCTATCGGTAAAACTATCTTGCACCCTTCTCGTTTATTATCACATTAGACAATTTTTTAGTATTATGTAAATATTTAGGAATAATGTTGAAATCATTTCATGTTTATTTTTTATTTCAGATACTCCCGAGAGACTCGTTTTTCAATGTTGTCTTTGTCTTGTTTGTTGAAGTTTGTTGTTGTTTGAATCTTCTTTAGTTGAAATGTTTGAACTGTTAGTTTTCTCGATATGTAAACTCTAATTTAATATTTTAGTATTTCTGAAATTATGTTAGTACATGGCATCGAGAAAGCTCTATGCTCACTAATCTTTTCACTTACCCGGTTGTCGGCATGATCGTGTATTCAACATGCAGTTGCTCAGACGATACAGACTTTGGAGATTTTTAAAATAATTTCTAATGCCACAGGAATTTTTTTTATGACAAATAATTGCATAGACATAGTTTGGAATATATTGTGAGTTTCCACAGCTAATGCGTTATATTAATAACTGATAAATCCACGAAAACCCCGTTCCTTCGTATGTGAATCGGACAGTAACTGGATGCATTCGTCCAACGGTACTTGCCCACGAATTAAGGTAAATAAATCATTGTAAGTGGTCATGCAGGGACATGTGGCCGACTGGATTCTTTCTTTCATTCCTGGCACGTTACCATACGAAGACAGTGATGGATATTGAGAGTATTAACTCAACAACAATGTGAATTCAGTCTATGGAGATTGGTCTTCGCCATATGCTACGCATATCGCTGGCTTGCTCGTCGACCGGCATGTCATACTTATGACGTCACATACACGAAAACATGGCGACCATAAATGTCGCACTTTATCTGCTAACCCCTCTTGTGTTTCGTAGCAAAATATAATCTCTTCCTGTTTAAAACTCTCTGTGGGAATTTTATTAACTTAAACCAGAAAACCCAAACCGTAAAATTTCATGATAAAAATGATATTGACAATTTCGCTGCATTAGCACTTATACTCTGGGAATGCTGAGGGTATTACTATCCCTCAGACTGTAGGAATTGGTGCGTCTGGTTAATAACTCGCCCATATATGGCGGAGAAAGATTATTTAGAGCCCTGAAGCTCTCTATGGCAATTGTCCTTAATCGTCCCATTGTCAAAGTAGTCTCCCCTGCCCTGGCTGACAGATCGATATGGAAAGATTTGAAGTCGTCATAGACAAATAGTCAGGTGGCTTAGAATCATTTCTATACGCCCGCCAAAAGGCGGACGTATTATGTGATGGCGGTTTGTGTCCGTCTGTCCGTCCGTCCGTCCGTCCGTCCCTCGTGTCCGGTCTGTATCTGGAACAGTTTTCTATCTACAGTTCCAATTTTTGGTGAGTGGATGTGTCGCGCACCAAAATGAAGGTCGAGGTTAGAGGTCAAAGGTCACTGGCCTGAAAAACAAGAAATCACTGAAGAATTCGTGTCCGGTCTATTTCTGTGAACCTTTTCTATCCACAGTTGCAATTTTTTGTGAGTGGATACACCAGGCTAAGACGATGTGTCGCGTACCGAAATTGAGGTCGAGGTCAGAGGTAAAGGTCACTGTTGATTAAAATCAGAAAATCTTTGATCATTGACAGTTATCTATCTGCAGTTCTAATTTTTAGTGAGTGGATGCCTTAGGGGGGAACGATGTGTTGCATACCAAATGTAGGTCGAGATCAGAGGTTAAAGGTCAGTGTGACCGAAAAAACAGGAAATCAATAAAAAAAATATATTTTTTTGTGAGTGGATTCAATAGGGGGAAATGAATTGTCACATACCAAAAATTAGGTCAAGGTCGAAGGTCAAAGGTCAGTGACCCCAAAATCAGAAAAATATTGAAAATAATTTTTTTCTGTCAGTAGATACATTAGGGGGACATGATGTGTCACATACCAAAATGTAGGTCAAGGTCAAAGGTCAAGGTCACTGTGACCCCCAAATCATGAAATTGTTAAAAATCATGATTTTTATATCCATTGATATATTAAGGAGAGACGATTTCTCATGTACACAAATTTGGTCAAGGTCACGGTGATCCCAGAATCAAGAAACTTTTAAGAAGTACTTTTTGTGTCAGTAGAAACATTAGGGAAACATGAGGCATCACATATCAAAAGGTAGGTCAAGGCCGAAGGTCGAGGTCACTGTGACCCCCAGAATCATGAAATTGATAAATATCATGATTTTCTGAGTCCATTGATACATTGAGGGAAGACGATGTGTCGTGTACCAAAATTTAGGTCAAGTTGAGGTCAAGGTCAGCGTGACCCCAAAATCAGGAAATCACTAAAAATAACTTTTTTTGTGCCAATATATACATTAGAGGGACATGATCAAGGTTACTGTGACCCGAAAATCAAGAAATCATTAAAAGTCAAATTTTCATATGCCTGTCGAAGACGAGGTCGTGTAATGCGATGTTGTGTTCGTTCCATTAATACTTTAACATTTGTTGTCCATGCGATATCTCTAGTTTCAAGGTATGGATTGGTGCAAAACTTTGGGGATACCTTACTCGCATGGCAAATAGAAGCCATATTCACTTTGAGGTCAATTTGTCAAAGGTCAAGGTCACAGTCCCCCAAAACTGAATCAAGTTTAATGGCTGACTATATGTGTTACGTTGTAATATTCAGTTGTCTCCCCTACATGTATATGGCATTTGTCCTGTGGAGTTGTCTCCCATATTTGATACATGTTACATTTAGTTAAACTGTTGTGAAATAAAAACCCTACATTTACAAGTCAACGCGGGGAACCTGTTTGTTAACATCCTCGCGAGCCAGTGTATCAATCGATCTGTTAGGATCGATACACTGGCTTGGTTAGTTACCCATACTAGTTCTGGATAATAGGTCAAGGGGTTTCCCCTAAATCAAACCAATTAATGAACGTGCTAAGCCAGCTGATTATGCCAATCCACTGCAAGGTATGAGATGTCACTGATTTGGACTTCTTCATGGGCCGAACTACTTTGATGTAGGTATGAAATAGACATCCTAAGTCAAAGCAAAATAGCAGGCTTGGGGTACCTACATGCTAATTCAAAACAAGCGTGGGGGATGAAATGTACGAGATTGTATAATAGAGACATCGACTCAAGAAATCATTCGAATCAACAAAAATGTTTAGGTAAACCCTCTGCGATGATTTAGGATTTGCCTGGACTTGTGAAGATGGTTTATTTACTCCAGAACAAAGGTTTACTTCATCACTTTCTTCACATTTTTCTTCCTTCATGAAAAATTCTCTCACCTGAAAGGAATCCATTTTCAGGAAAACTACTATTTTCTTGTGTTTGACTATTGTCGATTTCAACGTGGGATATTTGAGCTCTTGGTTCTTGTTTCAAGGTCAACCATTTACCAAGAGTTAAGCCCATTTTAATTTATCATTCAATATAAGATGTGATATGTATGTTACATTCTCAGAAGCACAAAACCGTAGACCTTTCTCTGGATTGCTAGCTACCATCCAATTGGAATGAAGGCTATTAAACAACCTTGAAATTCGGACCAATGTAATTACAGATATACGGGCGTATATTTAAGCCCCTTGGGCTCTTGTTCGAAATTACCGTTACAGGCCGGATAAAAGCGCCAAATTTTGCATGATGCTTCCTTAAGGGCTACTGATAATTTTCAGCCTGGGAGCCCTCCTGACTTTCCTATAGAATTCACATGAAACACAAAAATTCAAGATGGCCACCACAGATGATAAAATATCGATTTTCTTGCTCTCTGTGTCTTAGGAAGGCCAAATTGCTATCAAATTATGGCTTACTGAGGTGTTTGAATCCGATTTGTTACAAATATACACATTACCTATAGCTAATTATTACCAGCAACTGAACCCTACTTAGAATCGGTGTATTTTGAGTCTATTAATTGCATTCTTGGGAAGATAGGGGGAGGGGTGTTCGCTACCTATCTATTTTCGTTACTCCCCGGGCTAGAGGACTGAAACATTCTATACTCTATACTTTGGCTAACGTCTATCATAAAATGCTTTCAAAAAAATCAAGCTGAGCATCATGATGACATCACGGTGACGTCATCTGGTCGGAAGACATTTTTCCGCCGATGTTTTTTTCAACGATTTTTCTATCAAATATCAGTGCGATGGAGAATGATTATTTAGGCTAAATAAATTAGTTTTATGCACTTGTGGGAAAGAAATGTAATAAATAATGGACGGAAAACAATGACAAATGCTACTTTTTGAGGGCACCTCATTGCAACCATTTTGAATTTAGCCATGATCTTTACACTCAGATGATCTTCACACTCAAACCGACCAAGGACGCTAAATGTAACTTTTGATGGCATTGTTTGTTAAAATGGGTACCCATGCTAAACTAGTTCTTTGTGCAGTAGGGTTCAAGGTGGAAGGGAATAATATACTATGGAATATTATATTGAGCTAATTTTTAGCCCATTTCCGTAATTCTAGTGATTAACCATCATCCGTTAATTCAAAATGGCGATCATGTGGGGTTACCCGTCAGTCACGTCTCTACAGTTTGTTCATATAATTTGCATTATTCTCTGATCATTGTGAAAATTTGTTAACATCAGTGGATCTCACATCAAAGTCTAACTCCTTACACCTATTTAGAATCTGTTTGCATAATTTTCAGCTCAAAAAAAGATGGTTTAATTCAAAATAGCGAACCTGGGGTATTCTGAAAATCACACTTGTTCATGTTGCTCTAGTAGTTCAAAGCATTATTCTTAGCTCACTGGGCAAGTTTATCAAAACCGAGGGTTCTCTATGCATAGCCTGAAATCTTCTGTCCGTTTTGAATCTATTTACATATCCCTATGATCCATATTTGATGGTGAAATTCAGAATGGGGGTCATCTGAAAATCAAACGTTTCATGTTGCTCGTATACGTGTAGTTCAAGCCATTATTCCTAGCTCATTGTCCAAATTATCGAAACCGAGAGATCTCTGACCATAGTGGAATATCTTGCGCCCATTTCGAATCTATTTACATATATCTAAGATTGAGAATTGATGATCAATTTCAAAATGGTGGCCATATAGGGTCATGTGAAATCACTCGTTTTCATGTTGCGCGTATAGTTCATTGCAATATTCTTAGCTCATTTTTCAAATGTATCAGAACCGAGAGATCTCGGAACATGGCCTGACATCTTACGCCCATATTAAATCTATTTACATATGCCTGAGATTTTATGATGAAATTCAAAATGGCGGCCCTATGGGGCCATTTGAAATCATACTTTTTCATGTTACTCATATTGATCAAGGCATTATTCTTGATCTCACATCATAGCCAAATACCTTGTGTCCACTTTTAATCTAATTGCTTGTCTTCAGATTAAAAATGATGGTTAAATTCAAAATGGCGACTACAAGGAGCCATCCGGAAGTGCCTGATTTTTTTCATGTTACTCGTATAATGCATGGTATTATTTTCAGACAAGGCACAAACTTGTTTAAATTGAGCAGAATAACACCATAGCTTATCACATTTTATTCTGTTGGCATAATCTTCAGCTGAGAATACAATTGTTAACTTCAAAATGATGACCACGTGGGTTCATATGGGACTCATATTTTCATTCTGCTTGTTTTATTCAAGGTATTGTGTTTACATGGAGATGAAAGTAACAATTTCTCAAAGCCAAGTCTATTCACAATACAGATCGATCTGTCTATTTATGGACCTAGTTTGGCTCTATTCTTATAATCATCAGCTAGAAAAATAATTCAGGAATTCAAGATTGCAGACACAGGGTCATCTGAAACTCTTGCTCAATTTAGTCAATGTTACTCGTCAAATTCGAACAAGCGATTATTTTTAGCTCGAAGCAGATATTGCTACAATTGAGCTGTTTCATACTATAGTTGGTCATTTTACGGTTAAAACATCCAATCAAATGCCCCCTTTGTACTATTCTCTGTATGCGCATGCGCAGATGGACGGCATTTCAACTACTTAGCAGTCGGACTGTATGACACATCACCTCACACGACACATTGGGACCACGGATGGTTCACCTAGACCCCAAAAGGTACATCCCACATCTGCCTATGCACCACACTTGCGCAGTCAGAATTTTTCAGCGAAATTCATCCAATAACCTCGGGACACCTCCATCGTACTCCACAGCATGAGACAGTAAAAATGTCCATGGGTGGGTAATTCCCAATGTGCCTATTTGGCTGGACATAGAAGTATATGTCGGGCACCCGCCCTCTAGTACTTGAGATGAATCAGGGTATTTTCAACCTTTCCTATTATACTCAGTAGTCTCAGCAGTCTCTGTTTCGGTATCAGTTGGTAGACTATCAGCAGTCTCGAAGTCTATTGCTATGTATGGGGATTTTCTTTCTCTCGCTGGCTATGTAGACTATAACATATATGGCTAGAACATTGACGTGGCAAGATAGGATTGACCTCTAAGGTCAATTACCCTCCGGACATTCCCGGAGATGACCGAACATTTCCAAAGATTCCCAGTAATTCAGGCGGATGGACTGCTCCATTAACATTGACGTGACTGGGAAGCCAATTCACATTGACTGGGGACTTATCAACCGGTGCCGGAAGTGACTGTATCCCCACCGGAAGTGATCTTTGATCCGGACGTGACCTCGGAACGGAAGTGACCTTTGACCCAGAAGTGACCTTTGATCCGCAAATGACATCAGCTTCGGCCACATGATGTCATCAGCCTCAGCCTTAGTGCGCGGAAATTTCACCTTTATGTACTACTCTAATATCTCAAAATTCGTCCTCCAGCGGTAAAAAGTAAATGCAATTATGGTAGTGTATTGGAAGCATTGCTATGCATGCCCAAAACCAGGTTGAATGGCCCCAGAACGTTTACTTTGGAACTATGGGGCCTTGTGATTTCTCCCATAATCCAAGATCTTATCATATATGTCGGTCATCTTGGATTTTGGAAATCCCGAAAAATTCAGGAGGGCTCCTAGGCTAAAATTGAATAATAAGCATAAAGGAAGCTACTTGCCAAATTTGGTGCTTGTATACCCTCTGTATCGGTAATTTCGCTAAGCCACCTGACTAAAAGGCTAACGCCCTTTTCTGAATTTTCTCTATTTTCCGTGTATTTACTGTGGAACATGTGTGCCACACAGTCGAGCAATAGTTAAAATTACTAAGAGTAACATATTTATAAACCATGTGTTTGGTTTTTTGGTCCAAATATATTGCCAAACGAGCTAGAACGTTCAATTGTCGTCCAGCTTTACTGCAGATTCGTTTGATGTGTTCATTAAAAGATAAATTTCTGTCTAGACAAACCCCCAGCAGATTGACCGATTTTTCGTTTGTAATGTTCACATCTCCTACATTTAACATCGTCATCGCCTTGACCACTTATCATGCATTGAAATTTATCCGGATTTGCCTCCATTTTGTTGTTACGAAACCATTCTACGGGCATGTCTGTTTTCAACTTTAAACCCCGTTTGACTTCATTTGCGTTTGGCCTATGGCTACAATGGTATTATCGTCTGCAAAGTTAAAAAGTTTACCTTCGGTTATGAAGTATAATAAATCATTTATAAATAAGTAAAAAATAGTTGGTTCCAGTACGGACCCCTGAGGGACCCCTTTAATGAGATCTCTCCAAGTACTAGTAACAGATCCTAGCTTTACCCTTTGTTTCCTATTCTTCAGGTAAGAAAGAAGCATTTTTACTGCTTGATCTTCGAAACCATATGCTTCCAATTTTGCTGCAAGCAGAGTATGGGGAATACAGTCAAAGGCTTTCGATAGGTCCATCAGGACCACTCCAGAGTACTTTGACTCGTCAATTTAGTATTGTACTGTCAAACAACAGCAAACTCTTTTAGCGTTCCCCGTAAACAGCCTGAGTACCAGGGGAAGATTCACAGTATATATACATAATCGCTACAGATGATGTTGCTTATTCAGGTTAAATTACAGGAGATGACGTCACTTCCTTCAAAAGTAGTAAGAATATCCCGCAATAAATGCTCAGTTGTTTTATCATCGGATAATATCATTACTTACGTGTTCGAATTACTTCGTATGTCTACATTTATCCCTGGGCAGTGTGACAGTGTCGATCCTGTGTTCTGTACACAATCAATCGACGGTGCCCACGTGACCATACTTGAACCGCTGGAAAGTGCTCGTCTCCGAGCACAGTTTGCGTTCTCAAAAGGTCATTTGATTGCAGTATCGTTTGGTACACTTCACGTGAAGAGCGACGAGTGCATGGTAGTGAACTATATCAGTGTGTAGTTTCAGACTAAGACACAGGAAGGTCAATTCTCCATAATTTGAAAACTTTCAAAAATCATTTTCGCACTCCCGGAAATCAATATATTTCAAATCTTCAAAATCTTACTTTTAACCTAAGATTTAGTATTCCTAAATCCTAGGTTTACCCTTCAAAAATGTTAATTTTTTATTGAGCAAATTTGCGGTTTACGGTATTTGAAAATATTCATTAGCGTTCTTACTCTTCTATTTATGTATAATGACTTGAACATGATTTATAAAGATTTAGAAATCATTTTAAAAGTTCATGGATGGATTTTATGGTTGTCATGATAAAAGTGATTTTTGAATATTTCAAACGAATCTAACGTCTTTGAAAATTATTCTTAAACCTTAAAATATGATATTTAACATTGTTAAAACAGTGGTATTATGCTTGGAAATAGGGGATAAATACCACAACGGCACGTATATGGATGCTGTGAACATTTTAGTTCTTGAAGAACAATTCTGGATGCCTAAAACCATTTTCCCAGCTCTTAAAATCATTCAAATTTCAAAACAATTCTGAAGATTTGAAGAAATAGAATAACACAAAGTCCCATGTTTTTGAGCAGTTTTAACGGTATGTTATGAAACAGATTTCTTGAATACTTCGCGAAAATAATAGATACATTCAACCCGGGTCCGTGTAACCTTGCACAATTCAATTTTCGTTTTTTTGTTTTTGTGTTCTCAAAATCAAAAATTGAAAATTGACCGTCAATTTTCGTTTTTTGTTTTTGTGTTCTCAAAATCAAAAATTGAAATTTGACCGTCAATTTTCAATTTTCGTTTTTTGTTTTTGGTTTCTCAAAATCAAAAATTGAAAATTGACCGTTAATTTTCAATTTTCGTTTTTTGTTTTTGTGTTCTGAAAATCAAAAATTGAAATTTGACCGTCAATTTTCAATTTTCGTTTTTCGTTTTTGGTTTCTCAAAATCAAAAATTGAAAATTGACCGTCAATTTTCAATTTTCGTTTTTCGTTTTGCTTCACGTAAAAATGAAAATCAAATATTGAAAATTGCCTCGACTTGTCCGTTTTTCGTTTTTTGATTTTAACTTTGACGTATCTATGTTAAGTTCTCATGTGGACGGGTTATCATGTCACTTCCGGTACGACGAGTAGAATAGAAAACGCAAATCGTGTCGTATGAGAGGTGTGGAGCGTGAGAGGCATGTGGCCTACCAGGCCATCCTCGGGAGCCAGTGTATTGATCGATTTGTTAGGGTATCTATACATTGCCTTGGTTGCATGGTTGCACACGATAGTTCTGGATAAAAAAAAGATCAAGGGGTATCCTCTAAATCAAACCAATTATTCAACAGGTTCAGCTAGCTCATTACTCCAATCCACTAGCTGGACGGTTTGAGATGTGACATCGCTGGCATAACTTTGATGTCAGGCTGAAATCGACATCGAGAGTCAAGGCAAAAACCGCCGGCTTGGGATACCGACATGCTAATTCAAAATAACCTCGGGGATGAAATGTTCGAGATTGAGGCAACGACTTAAGAACTCACTCGAATCACCAAAAATGTCCAAGTAAACCCTGTGCAGGGATAGCCTATAGTATTGGACCCTTCTACGGAGGGCCAATGATAGGCTGATGCAGCAACAACAACATTTTCCCAGTTATACGCCAGATTTTGAAATCGAAAACGATGCCGCGCTATGTCATCGGTCAACTGAGACAGTCACGTGGTTGTGTATGAAGATTGGGGTGGCTCCTATAGATAGTGATCCAATGAAAATGCTCGTCTTAGTTTGAAATGGCGGAGTCGAATGACCAATCTCTGAAGGGGAGACAGCTGGAACAGTACACTATCACTGTCTGTTAATATCTTGAATTAACAGAGAGTACTGCTGTCTATGTGCGGGGATTCACGATTTACCTGGACTTGCGAAGATGCACCAGACAGGTCTGGATATGTGGCATCCCGCTGTTCTCAATGGTTATTGGCCTTGAGGCCTGAGCCAATCAGAACGCAGTCTTAGATTTTCTCATTTCTAAAAACAGATGTTTAGAGCGCTACAAAAGCGAACAGCATTCATGCAGACAACCGCTATTTGCTATTGATTTGAAATATAGTATTTATAAAGATACCAACAAAGATTTAATACCAATAAGAGTAAGTATGCGGCCCGTAAACCACCATTTCAAACAAGCACACAATCGCCACGTTTGATGTCAGACGTCTGAATGCTTCAACGCTTCAGGCCCAATCTTCATTCTCTATTTTTGGGACCTGGATCGTTGGAGCGTTCAGATGCTCGTCAACGTTCAGCGTCAAAAACGCTTCAACGCAAGTGTGGGTGTCAAACGCTTCAACGCATCGACGTGGGAAGTTTCCTTGGGGTTATGATTAGGCATCTTCATTTTATCGAGCCAATTTCTACGTTCCCACTTCGAACCTGCCTTGATTCATCTGACCCCTTCAGTGTTCAAAATCCGAGGTGTAAATTTCACCTACTAACGACAGAAGAACCAATCAGAGCGTACATCGATTGCGAATGAAGTCACGTTGACTGACATCATCCTCTATTAGCGGCGTCTTTCCTCCTAATAAGGTGCCCACTAATTAGGTCAGCCAATCAATAACGCTCTTGTGCGACCCATTTCGAATTTCAAATGTTTTCGAGGTCAGTGACGTCTCGTGTCTATTTATAAGTTATTTGAACATTGAAGGGGTCCAGATATATCAAGGGAAGTTCGAAGTGGGAACGTAGAAATTGGCTAGATAAAATGAAGATGTGATTAGGGTACCCACGTATTTATTATACTACCCTACTTTAATGAAACTCCCATGTGTATCAACCCCGTTGTTCTCCATACAATGCTTCACACCTGCTGCACGATTGCCTACTCGCTTATGCGCAGTTGGCCCATTATATTCTAGCTCGAATGCCTGGCTCCAGGGATCTATAGTGTAGTGAAACTCCCACATCTTGCCCCCTACTGTTTTTTCCATATTATGCTCCACACCTGCCTAAACAATCCGATTTGCGCTTTCCATACTACTCCGCGAACCGAAAGTGACATCATAAGTCTTGCGCGTGCGCAGTTAACATTGACGAGTCAAAGTTAAAATCAAAAAACGAAAAACGGACAAGTCGAGGCAATTTTCATTATTTGATTTTCATTTTTGGGACAAGTGAAACGAAAAACGAAAATTGAAAATTGACGGTCAATTTTCAATTTTTGATTTTGAGAAACCAAAAACAAAAAACGAAAATTGAAAATTGACGGTCAAATTTCAATTTTTGATTTTGAGAACACAAAAACAAAAAACGAAAATTGAAAATTGACGGTCAATTTTCAATTTTTGATTTTGAGAACACAAAAACAAAAAACGAAAATTGAATTGTGCAAGGTTACACGGACCAACCCGGTTTGCACTTCTAAAAGTTCAAAATAACTGAACGTCACTGGTCAAAACCGACTGATGAGAGCTGATGTCTGTCCCATTTCCGGGTGCGGCCGACGAGGTGTGCTAGGGATGAGGAAAGTTGACAAACTCTCACCGCACATCAACCTCAAATATTGACAATATCAATATTTAAATTAGTTCTCCCATTCCCAAGAACTATGACAAAAATTTGCGATTTCATACACGTATCGTTTTGACTGTTTAACAACATCTTCGTTTGGAAAGCGGTTTAAGTTTGGGTTAACGTGATATACAGTTAAGTATCGTAAATGAACTGTGATCAGCGTGAAACAATCAGAGAACCTTCCGAATGTACTGCAGGGCAAATACACTATATATAGTCTCCTACTCACCATTTCAAGTCTGCAGTGTACTTCGGAAATAGAAATACCTCTGTTGAGAGTAAGTCCCGATATTAACTTTTCTAAGAAGATCTTCGTACAAATCGTGAACAGATTTTCTGAGAACACTTGTATAAATGGCGGTTAACAGAGAAGTTCACTACCGACGTCCTCTGTCTCGTGAATGTATACTGACGTCAAGTTATGCAGCCAACTTTTTATGCACACGCTCCTTTATAGTTTCCCGTTGTTCTCATATCCGCTATCAAATAAATAGATCAGCATTACATCCTGATTGCACTTGTTTTAAGAATGATCTTGTGCCCTTCTGTTGGAGACAGGTACACATAGAATTTCATCAGTTTTGAAAATTTATTAAAACTAGGAAATCCCAGAGAAAACAATTAAGGTAATGTTTATTTCGTCTAATGACTGGATTATTTACGTGTATTAAATACGGCGCTTCAAATGTATCTCATCACGACCTGCCTTTAAATCGTTACGCTCCAGTGAATAAAAATTAAGAACAAACTTGAACAAAGAGAACCCGTTAATCTTTTACAATATATCCACTCATACTTGAATATCAAATAATTAGATCGGTAAAAGTGCTATTTATCGCCATTAACATGTATCAAACCATTTGCAACAAATAACTACGTCTGTCTGCATCAGTTCACATATCATGCTTGACTGCCCGGTTATTGGACAGGCCATATTGTTGAACACCTAGACCCAATGAGGCTATTTTCTGGTACTATTACAGAACAATTGCGATACAAATAGATATTTTCTGTTGAGTTACAAAGGCATGTGGATAAATTTCTGATTTCTGATTCTGACAAAATTTGTGCACCTTTAACCATTGTGCGGGTTGGAAACATTGTCACAAATTTGGGTGAAAAAATGCATCAGTAAATCTGAATTTCCGTCCCGATTGCATGTATATGAGTAAATTCAACGCAATTTTGCTGAAAATGTTCCCACGGATATAGAAAATCTTCTTTCTTAATCTCATTGTGCAACACGACTTAAAATTCTGCAGACGATGTATATTTTTGTTGCCAACACTCCGTCTAAAAATAGAGTAATTCCGACGAGAAGCAAGTTTGTGATAACATGACACTATCCCAAGTATCCCGTATCTCCACTCGTGCCGTGAAGTCGATTTAGTAACGGATCAAATGGCAGGTCGATTTCGAGGCATCAATAGAGTCAGTCGTATCTTGACATAACATAGATTTCCAATGTTTACAATCGGGTCCCATTTCCGGAGTTGCGCGCGCAAACTTGCAGGCAGAAATCTCTTCGTATGAAGGGAGACAAATCGATTAACATGCAAATAATAGGCAATGACCTAAGATGGTAACCAACATTTGATAACTCTGCCGGTGTCTCTCCGATAATTGATTCTGTTTAGTTATTATTAATCCTGTACAGATACCCGTTTCAGAAATATATAGTTTGCTACACATTCCTTTTTATTCACGACGAGAAGTTTATGGAAAAACATGGTGTCAATTCGACGGGGATTTTCCGCGATACAGCAACACTTATAGGTTTTAATAACTTTCATTGAAAACGCATCCATAAAATAAAAATCGAAATAAATAGTTGTCATCTCGAGTAGTATATGATTATAAAAATATAAACACTTCTGTACCACCTTCCTCGTTTTCTTGTAATAATTACCTGAAAAGATGGTGTCGATTCCGGCGCCAGGAATTTTCCGCGATATATATATTCCGACAGGTATAGCTATTGATTATTTTACTTGAAAAGGCATCCGTAAAATAAAAATCTAAATACATATGTTTCTTCTCGAGTATTATATAGGATCATGAAATATTAATATCAATTCTGTTTCTTTAGCAGTTTCCTTGTAATGTTAAAGAGAAAAGGTGGTATCGATTCGACTGAAATTTTTCGCGATATTCCGACGGCAGAGGTTTTGATAACTTTCCTTGAAAACACATTCAAGTATTATAGAATCTTGAAAATGTGAACATCACTGTCCTCAGTTATTTCTTGTAATGTTTACTCATTGATTACGGTGATTCGGCCGAAATTCGCCGGGACAGGGTTGCATATAAAGATCATAGGTTGGGACCAATAGATAGCAAAAATGACACCTAAGACCTTGACTAAAAATGATATTTGGTGTATGTCACCGATGATAAAGTGACAATCGAACATCAGATTGCTTTTGATTAAAGAGGCAAATGGATAGAAAATGGCAATTTGGTCAGAACTTATATACGAAAATATGATGAACCTCACTGTTTTGGAAAAATAATGTTACATTACCATTAGTACTATTTTTGTATCTTCTAAATATATAGTCGCATTGGTCTAGCCACATAGCAGATAAGACATCTTATAATAATGAACTTAGTTATAGGACATGAAATATGAAATTAAAACAGCTCATTTTAACGTATATATGCCGTACGGTAGGCCTAAGTTTATACACTGTTAAAATTTTCATTTACTTCGAATTTGTCATAAAAATATTGTTGTAGACAAAAACGAGTCTTAAGTTTTTTGACCAGTGAATCGCATCCAATAATTTCGTTCTTCAAGATATGACTCTGAACCACGACAATAAATGGGAACCGTTTGGGAAATGCCAATAAATTTGTATGTTATTCGAGTTGTCTCCCTTGATACTTTCAATATTTTTTGCATGCAACGTTGCGCGCGCATTCTGTCTACAAACAGCGATGACGTGGCAGGGCAAGGAGGGAATATGATAATACGCTTAAGCCCCTCCACTGAATGGCTGGTTGAAACTTTGATGATCCTACCGAAATTCATGTGCGGGCTACAGTACTGTTTCATGTTGAAATATTTTTAGAAGTTCACTCAATACTGGGGGACAAATGATTGATTAGTTTCAAATAGATGCGTCAATGAAAAAGTGTCCAACAACTGGGCGCAAACTTGAATTTTCATACGGTGAATGGTCCCTGCGTTTCAACTATTCCCAGTCTCTCCTACTATTGTTTCTCCAGTCTTCTTTTATAACGCTTTATTACCAAAGATGTAATCTTTTATCCAGTGTTATTCATTTGGCTATAAATGGCTGCATAGCCGACCTACAGACTCTTATTTTTAACAAGAAGCCAGAGGATGCTAGGTCTCCCGCCGAAATGGCAGCAATATTTTTTAGCATTGTTGTTCTCAGGGGATATACATGATGGAGGCAACTGCTACTTCATAGGCATTGGATGCGGAAGGGTCTTTCTGCCTCGCCAAGTTTTAAGATCAACTCAGAATGGCTGACTGAATGTTGATTGCTGCTGTAATATAGTTTCCATGTTATGTAACCGAGATGCAACCCCAAGCGTCATCTAAAAGCTTATTATCTGCAAACCAAATTTGACGAGAATCTGAAGGCGTCCTCAGCCTATTGCCCGGAACCAAATGTTAAATTTGCCACCAGGTTTCGCCACCTGTAGGTGCAAGTGGGCGAACCGCAATCCCACGCACCATCCATTGGCATGGTATCAGCATACGAACTTTGGGAAGAATCTGAAGATGGGCCTTCAAGTTATTGCCCGGAAACCAAATTTAGATTTTGTCACCAGGCGTCGCCAATTGAAGGCACAAGTGTGCAAAACACAATCCCAAGCGACATCTTATGGCATATGAATACCAAATTTGTGAAGAATCTGATAAGCAGTTGTCAAATTATTGCCTGGATTTTTTTTTCGGATTTTTCCATCCAGTGTCGCAACCTGTAGGCAGAAGCAGACGAAATATAAGCCCAATGGACAGCTCATGTCATTGTATCTGCATACCAAATTGGATAAGAATCCGAGGAGCGAAATCAAATTTAGATTTTGACACGAGGTGACGACACCTGTAGGCGCAAGTGAGCGGAACGCAACATCTTATGTCATAGTATATTCATACCAAATTTAAGAAGAATCTGTTGAGCAGTTCTCAAGTTATTACCCGGAAAGAAATTTGGTATTTTGCCACCAGGTGGCGCCACTTGTAAGTACAAGTGAGCGGAAGGCAATCTAACGCAACAACTCCTGGTATGGTACGTGTATGCTGAATTTGAGGAGATTGCGATGTGCAGTTCTCAAGGTAATTGCCGAAAACAAATTTTGATTTTAACACCAGGTGGCGCCACCTGTAGACTCAAGTGGGCGAAACGCAATTTCAAGCGACAGCTTATGTCATGGTATTACCCGGAAACAAATTTGGGATTTTGCCACCGGGTGGCGCCACCTGTAAGTGCAAATGAGTGAAAGGCAATCCCATGCAACATCCCCTGGCATGGTACATGCATGCTAAATTTGAGAAGAATCCGATGAACATGCAGTTCTCAAGTTATTGGCTGAAAATAAATTTCAGATTTTGTCACCAGTTGGCGTCACCTGTAAGCAGAAGTGGATGAAACGCAATCCCAAGCAACATCTCATGGCAAGGTACAATGTATGCATGCCTAATTTGGGAAGAATTCGATGAGCAGTTCTCAAGTTATTACCCGGAAACCAAATTTAGAAGTTGCCACCAGGGGACACCACCTGTATATGCAAGTGGGCAAAACTCAATTCCAAGCGACATGTCAAAGTGTTTCAAAGTTATCGCTTGCAGCACAAAGAATGGAAAGAACTCTAATGGCGCCACCTACAGACAGATCTTTCTGAAACGCAATACCAATCAACATCATCTCACAAGGAATTTATAAGCCAAATATCGAAGAAATTCGACAAAGCATTTGGAAGTTATCGCTTGAGTGGGAGAAGAATTTGAATGCACAACCGCGGACATGCACAGAAGATTGGAACAGGACCCAGTGGCACCACCTTCAGGGGGATCTTGCTGAAATGCAATACCAACCCACGTCTGGTCACAAGGAATGTATATGTCAAATTTCAGAGGAATTCGACAAAGCATTTGGAAGTTATCCTGACATCCATGAACTGGAACGGACACGAAGAAGCGAAACTCAGTGGCGCCACCTTCAGGCAGATGTTGCTGAAATGCAGTAGCAACCGGTGTATTGTCGCAAGGAATGCTTATGCCGTATTTCGAAAGAAATTCTGACAAAGCGTTTGGACGTTATCGCTTGCGAAAAATTTAAACGGACATACACGGACACAGAGACCCATTTTGACCCAGCGGCGCCACCTTCAGGCAGATGTTGCTGAAATGCAATACCAACTGGCGTCTTGTCACAAGGAATGTATATATGCTAAATTTCAGAGGAATCCGACAAAGCATTTGGAAGTTATCCTGACATGCATGAACTGGAACGGATTCGAAGAAGCGAAACTCAGTGGCGCCACCTTCAGGCAGATGTTGCTGAAATGCAGTGCCAGCTGGCGTCTTGCCGCAAGGAATGCGTATGCCGAATTTCGGAAGAATCCAACATAAAGCGTTTTGAAGTTATCGCTTGCGGAAAATTCAAACAGACATCCACGGGCATGCACGGTCGTACACGGACGTACACGGACACGAAGTCCCAAGAACCATTTTGAGCAAGTGGCGCCACCTTCAGGCAGATGTTGCGAAAATACAATACCAACTGGCGTCTTGTCGCAAGGAATGCATATGCCGAACTTCGGAAGAATACAACAAAGCGTATGAAAGTTATCGCTTGCGGAAAATTCAAGCAGACATCCACGGACATACACGGACACAAAGAAGCAAGAACCATTTTAAAGTCCCCGGCCGAAAAAGTGTCCAATAACAGCCTGCTAATACTGATTTCGTGATCCATGAGCTGGAGCGCTTACCGACCAAAATGGCGGTCAGCAAGGGCTAAAATTCCTGGTAAATCCTTATGATTGACGAGTTCAGCTGTATGTTGTTTTTGTTATAGGGTATTTTGGAAATTGCTCACAAGCGTATGCTTCAAGTTAATGAATTACCGGGCAATTAGTTCCTGGACCTATGTAAATGATAAATACTGACAGTGCAAGCATGAAACAAAACAATAAAATGCAAACCTTATCTTTAACCGTTTCCATTTCGGTCCATCCAAATTATACACAATATTAAAGAAACTTCTGCAAAATATAGAAAAAGAGTTGTTACCGTACAAATATTGACATTTGTAACCATACTCTTGATATTGAATATTAATTTTACCACATTATTACATACAGTCTCGGCTACAATGGTTGGCGCATTGGTAAAAAAAAATACAGAACAGCGTAGTTCTGGCGAATCAGACTATTTCTTTCGACGGCTCGTGAATCACTAAACGAGTACCTCTTTTCTTGAGCTTTGGTCGACAATCTACCCGCAATGGGATTCGAATAGTGCCCTCTTCCAGACGAACTAGCATTAATCTGGTCAAATTCTTGAGAAAGTCAATGTGAATGAAAAGCGAAAAGTGAAAAGTTTGGATGATGGGCTATGGTTTTTACATTATGGAAATTAAATTGAAATTCCCTCAACACGTACAGGTGCATTAATTTTCTATCTTGCCTACTAGAGTCCTCAAACGCTGCCCTAACGCAAAAACTCATGTTCCTACCTTATGCGTTTCTGAAACGCGCCCTAGTGGCATTTTGTTTGAGCGATAAGATAATGTTACCAGAAGAACTGTATTGTGATCCACACTTTGAATCAATTAACTCTTTCGGCAACGATATTTCGTGTTTACGGTTGACTTTACACCTTCATGGCACAATATGTCGAACTTAAACCGTCATACCTCACTTTAAAGAAAAACATGCTGAAACCACCGTATATCTGCCAGACAATGTCAATATATAGGCCGACACGAGACGTCGATGGCGACGATGTTGTGCTAAATTGGTCGCATGTGCTCGCATCCTCTTGTCGTTGGGATCTGTGGTGTTGCTAAGCTGTCCGGGAGACATTTTGGTGAAAAATCAAGTTTGAGGTCTGATCCCAGCCTCCTAAATCCCCTGATTCCCCTGATTTGCGGCGGAATGAGACAATTTCTTTATTTATAGTTTACAAAAATTGCGACAAGCATATACGGTGGCCTTTTTTGGCCAACAAGTGACGCCCAAGGCAGAAAGCCAGCATACAAAGGAACAATAAATGACTACAATGTGGTCGCGAACACTTTCTAATTCCAAGTGGTTACTATAGTGTAACTTTCTCACGGAAAAAATGCTTTTTATTCGCATTGTTGTTCCCAGGAATTTGCATAGATTAATGATAGTTCATCTGAAATGGCACACTACTGGAATACCAACACAGGTAGATTGTCGAACACAGCTCAAAGAAACAGGTAATCATTCGGAGATTTTCGAACCGTCGAAAGAAATATTCAAGAATCAATCTGATCAGCCACAACTATACTCTTCAGTCAACGTTTCGACTTTTTTGCCAATGCACCAACCATTGTGGCACTCAACAAGCGGTTCTGTGCGGATAGTTTGACGTCATGATTTGCTTCACGTGCCCAGATGTGGGGTAGGCTATCAGTGTACTGCGATATGACCATTTTAGATGAAGTACCGGGACAAAAATAATCTATTAAAAGCCCAAGGTTCACGCTACAGTTGAAATAGTTTGAAATCCATTTGTAATTGTTAACATTGTTAACATTGTTTTATGTTTGTTTGTTGTTTGCATCGATTGCTTGGGCCAACGCACTTTTTGTCCGGTGTAATGGTGCGAACTTGTAATTACATGCAAATATATCCCTTTGCAAGAATAATCTCCACAATTCTGCCGTATGCAGTATTGAATTTGAATTTTTTTTTAATTGAATTTATTCACCAAATAAATAATAAATAAATATAAATGACACATTTACAATAATAGTACAGTAATGTTAAATATATATATATATTGATAGATGATATAATTGGCGGGAATAAAACCCCTAAGGGCTTGTTCTATCCCAGAATGAAATAGCTGTAATACTAAACCTTTCTACTGGGTGAAAATTGGAAAATAAAATCGGTTACGTTAAACATTAAACAATCCTTGCACTGGATGTGAAACAGGTCAGGTCAAGACTCAATAAGATGCGTTTTAAGTTGCGATTTAAACGAGGATGTAGAAGTAATACATTTGATTGAAGGAGGTAGTTTGTTCCACTCTCGAGGTCCTAGTATTCCAAGGCTATAAAAAGAGAGATTAGATCGGTAAATAGGTCTATACAGATTCAAAAGTTGTCCCCTAGTTCGATAACTATGTACATCCGATTGTTTCGTAAAATAGGTCCGAAATATTTGTGGTAGCAATTCAGAATGATGAAAAAATTTGTGAACCATAAGAAGACAGGTATATATATTTAATGTAGGTAGTTGTAGAATTTTCAAGTCTCTAAATAATGGCAGAGTATGGTCTAATCTTTTCGACAAAGTTATTACTCTCAATGCACGCTTCTGTAACAAATTTAATGGTCTTAGGTGTGTAACACATGTGTTACCCCAGAGAACATTACAGTAGCTCAGGTATGGAAAAATCATCGAATAATATAATATATATAGGGTTTTCCTGTTTAACGAATTTCGTATGTGATTCAAAATCCCAATGTTCCTTGATACTTTGTTACATATATAATTGATGTGATTTCTCCAATTTAACTGATCATTAAAATAAACCCCTACGAATTTAAAATGATGAAGTATATAGTAGACTAGAAATAATTGCCTGTTTATTGTGGTAAAACAAGTATAGGATAGATTGCGATGCAATAGGGTGAGACTTCACGTTTGATCATTCAGGCCTACGGACTTCGTGATCAAACTTAGACTCATCCTATTGCATCGCAATCTATCATACTAGTTTTACCGCAGTAAACACGCAATTATTTCTTAAAAAAATTCCCGAGTTTATCTTTGTTCACTGGAGCACTAACAGAACTTGTACATAAAAAAGTGTATGATAAACTTTCTTTGCAGTAGCCTCTTGCATAATGATACGGGTTTAACTTCACGCATACGCTTTTGTAAAGTGCTCTGTAACAACAACAAGACTCGATTCACTAAGGGTCCGTGTAACACTTGACAATTCAGCTTTCCATCTTGCAAAATTGAAAGTAGGAAGATGGAAAGCTCTACATCGCTCCCGTGTTCGAGCTTTCCGTCTCGCAAAATTGAAAGTAGAAAGATGGAAAACTCTCCATCGCTCCCGTGTTCGAGCATTCCGTCTCGCAAAGTTGAAAGCTGAAAGATGGAAAGCTCTACATCGCTCCCGTGTTCGAGCTTTCCATCTCGCAAAATTGAAAGTAGAAAGATGGAAAGCTCTACATCGCTCCCGTGTTCGAGCTTTCCGTCTCGCAAAGTTGAAAGCTGAAAGATGGAAAGCTCTACATCGCTCCCGTGTTCGAGCTTTCCATCTCGCAAAATTGAAAGTAGAAAGATGGAAAGCTCAGCATCGCTCTCATATTCCAGCTTTCCAAAATGATTTCATGCCATATAGAAATACGAGAGCGATGCTTTATTAAAATTGATCTGGTTTCTCCAAACTTACAACATTTGCATTTACGACAAGTGTATGCGTGTAACGAGTTCAATTTTTTTTTTTTGCTTTTGATTTCGCAAAATAAAAAATTGAAATTTGACCGTCAATTTTCAATTTTTGATTTTGGGATTACAAAAGAAAATTTAAAATTTGTCAGTCAATTTTCAATTTTCGTTTTGCTTCACGCAAAAATGAAAATCAAATATTGTCCGTTTTTCGTTTTTTGATTTTAACTTTGACGTATCAATGTTAAGTTCGCACGTTGAAGGGTTATGATGTAACTTCCGGTACGACGAGTAGACTAGAAAACGCAAATCGTGTCGTATAAGAGGTGTGGAGCGTGACAGGCATGTGACCAACCAGGCCATCCTCGGGAGCCAGTGTAACGATCGATTTGTTAGAGTATCTATACACTGCCTTGGTTAGTTGCCCACGGTAGTTCTGGATAAAAATAGAACAAGGGGTATCCTCTAAATCAAACCAATTAGTGGACAGACTCATTACGCCAATCCACTGCACGGTTTGAGATGTGACATCGCTGGCATAACTTTGATGTCAGGCTGAAATCGACATCGAGAGTCAAAGCAAAAACACCGGCTTGGGATACCGACATGCTAATTCAAAATACTATAACCTCGGGGGATGAAATGTTGGAGATTGCGGCAACGACTCAAGACAACGACTCAAGAACTCACTCAAATCACCAAAAATGTCCAGGTAAACTATTCATGATTTACCTGGACTTGTGAAGATGCACAAGACCGGTCTGGAGAGGTGGCATCCCGCTGTTCTCATTGGTTATTGGCATTGAGATTTTCTCATTTCTAAAAATAGATGTTTAGAGCACTATAAAAGCGAACGGCATTCATGAACACAGCCGCTATTTGTTTATTGATTTAAAATATAGTAGTTATAAAGATACCAACAAAGATGTAATACCAATAAGAGGAAGCATCACGGTGATGGGCCGCGACATCCGTATATGGCATATGGCTGCGCGGCTCAGGGTTGCAATTTCACAGGCAGGTCACAAAACCCGTTCAACCCTTCCTCAAACCTAGATAACTCATATTCAGCGCATTAAGTGCGGGTGTCAAACGCTTCAACGCAACGACTCGAGAAGTTCCTTCGGGGTTTATGATTAGGGTCCCACGTGTTTATTATACTACCCTACTTTAATGAAAATCCTATGTGTATCAACCTCGTTGTTCTCCATATAAAGCTTCATATGTACGAATGCGTACTCGATTCAGCAAATGCGCAATCGTGGTCTATTATAATCTAGCTCGAATGCCTGGCTCCAGGGATGTATAATGTTGTGAAACTTCCATATCTTTCCCCCTACTGGTTTTTCATATTATGCTCCAAACCTGCCTATACAACCCGATTTGCGCTTCCCATACTACTCCGCGGACCAAAAGTGACATCATAACCCTTGCGCGTGCGCAGTTAACATTGACGCGTCAAAACGAAAAACGGACAAGTCGAGGCAATTTTCAATATTTGATTTTCATTTTTGGGTGAAGTAAAACGAAAAACGAAAATTCAATGTCAAATTTCAATTTTTGATTTTTGAGAAACCGAAAACGAAAAACAAAAATTAAAAATTGACGGTCAAATTCCAATTTTTGATTTTGCAAAAACAAAAATAAACGAAAATTGAACTGTTCATGGTTACACGCACACACTTGTCGTAAATGCAAATGTTGTAAGTTTGGAGAAACCAGATCAATTTTAATAAAGTATCGCTCTCGTATTTCTATATGACATCAACTCATTTTGGAAAGCTGGAATACAGGAGCGATGCTGAGCTTTCCATCTTTCTACTTTCAATTTTGCGAGATGGAAAGCTCGAACACGGGAGCGATGTAGGGCTTTCCATCTTTCAGCTTTCAACTTTGTGAGACGGAAAGCTCGAACTCGAGAGCGATGTAGAGCTTTCCATCTTTCTACTTTCAATTTTGCGAGATGGAAAGCTCGAATACGGGAGCGATGTGGAGCTTTCCATCTTTCTACTTTCAATTTTGCAAGATGGAAAGCTGAATTGTCAAATGTTACACGGACCACTAAGCCCTTCACTCCGACAAACATTTTAAGTTGGGCAAATTACGACATGGCAGCCATTTTACAACATGACCACCATCATCTTCTAATTTACTTGATCTGCAGAAGAAGCGAAAAAAAACTTTTAAGCCGAAACTGTTCGGCTTCGTAGCTTATCATTTGAACGTCTCTGGTCCCAAATTACGTCATGCTAGGTGCAACGCATCAATTCGTATCTATGCTACACATCTTTCGTTTTCGGAAATTGCCGTGCTTCGCAGCACTCGCTGAAACACCCCCAACATTCACACTTCTCAACGCGCAACGAATGTTATCAGTTAATAACCTCTATTTATTGCTTTAATTCTATGACATGATTTCTCCACTTTTATAAAGGAAACCGTTTATTTCTTAAAAGGTATTCATCACGGGGATTCGATATTCGGCATGGTCGTTTTGAACTAAAGAAAATAGCGGCGCTTCAATTTCCCAAAATATGTTCTAGATTCTGAGATATTGATGTTTAAAGAGTGACCATCGCATTATAATCCAATTGTGTTTAATTAAAAAAAAAATCCCATAAAATTACACCGAGAAAGATCTAGGCTAAATTTGAACCTATACTTTATTGACTGGTTGTTCTACTCGGCAAAGTTATCAATTGATTGGAAAATTCAGAACTTCTTGAATAATAAACGTTTGAAATTGGAGACTCATTTTATGAAAAGAATATACCTTAAATTTAGGATGACTTCATAACTATCTATCCCACAATCAATATATTCGCATACGTTTAATCCTAAAAAAAAAGTAAGCTTTCCAACAGCATTCTCGTCACGTTCATAGATCTCACAACAAAACGACACGTGTCAGCGATTATGTGGAAGTCCGCTCAGATACTAGTAGTGTGAGCAGAGGGACTTTTAATACGGTTTGAATAGCACTAATTGATGAGAAAGGGCAATAACCAGAAACGAAGGGTGTTTTTCAGCCCGTATTTCCGAATAGTCATTGGTTAATAATGGGCCCAACAGTAAACTTTTGTCATGTCGAAATATATATACATATAACTTTTATAGTGTATATGTCGTTGTCTGATGTAAAAATCAAACAATATTTTCCATTTTTCTTTCCATATAAGAAACGGAGAAATATCTCGCATCCGGCTTTTATTTTGCGACAGCGTTTGTATCTATACATTATTTATGAGCTTGGTGTACTTGACCCTTTGTAAAATAAATTTCCTGAATGATTAACCCTGCATGCAAATATCCGCCAATTGTATTCCGTGTACACAAACATAAATTGACACAAGTTGTATGTCTTATCCTCAAATACAATTTTGTTTTACCACAAGATTTGGGCTTGTGTTATTTTAATGAACTTTAGACTCTTGTTGCTGGAATGGACAATGTTTTTTGTGTCACGTCGTGAGCATCAAATCAGAAGTTCATTATTTCCACATTCTGGAGATCGGGGATTCGTGGACTTTGTGTTGAATCCAGTAAAGAAGAATAATAACGCAAACTCTCAACGTTAATGTAATTTAAATCTATCTGGCCTGTGCTCCTTGGGACCTGTTGTGGCCTGGTGGGGGGGGGGGGGGGGCGAAATGGCCCCCCTAATTATTTTCCTTACCCCTTGAGCTAGAAGGCTGAAACTTACCACACTATACCCTTGGGTCAAGCTCTATCAGAATCTGTGAAAAAATCTAAGATGGCCGCTTTGATGACGCAACAGTGACGTCATTTTCAAAAACGGTATTTTTTGGTCGAGTTTTCAGGTTTTTCGAATTTTTTGTTTATGCAATTTCGCCGCAAAAACTGCATGATGAATTAGTAAATATTAAGGTGATGTGTGATAAAACAGTTTTTGTCCACTTTTCATTGCGGTAAAGCAGAAATTTTAAAGAAATATGACAAAAACATCATTTTTCTGGGACCCCACGTGGCCGCCGCCTTGAATTTTCCCATGATCCTCTACTCGGAAGGGGGGGGGGGTATGCAAATAGGCTCAGAATGACCCCAATATGATAAACTATAAAGTCACGGAGTTTCAGCTCTCCATTTTCTGTTGTTCTGGTGATAGCGCAGAAAGTTTGGTAGGGGGGCCATTTCGACCCCCCCCCCACACCAAGACCAGGTAGGCCTAATGTACGAGCTTTCGATCATAATGCTGCGGTCTTTATCAAGTCAAACGGAATTAATTTGAATAATTTTAATTTGAATTAATTTGGTATTTCACAATATCTTTCTTCTGCCTGTATCTTTAATTCTAATAATCTGAACAATCTGACTTTTTACTATACCATGTATACTGCAAATTTTAAATTACCTTATACACAGTACTGAATCGACACGGATGATTATAGGCGAAGGCAGCAGTACACGTGCTGTGTTACAGTCCCTAGCCTAGCCTAAAGCCTAATGCCGGCGGGCATCCAGCATAGGTAATATGTATGATTACAAGCGTCTAGTCCGTCATTCATAATTCAGCCGTCGTGCATTAAAGAATATCCGCGTCTATAATCCAAAGACCTATTCCATATTCCATATAACAGTATTAGCACCAAATTCAAAAAGACAATCATATAGTATACATAAACATAGGCTAGTTTCCTGCAAGAGAGAAGCGATCAACAGTTTTCAATGATGCCGACAAGATATCATGATGTTCCAAAAATATAAAATTCGTATCGCTGATCAGTATTCTTAATATCAAGTATTGAATATCAAGCACTAGCCAAGGCCTGTAACTTGTGTGAGTAGGTCCAGCGAAGGGGGTGAGTGAATGTCAACTCCTAGCCTCAAGCCTGTGAGTTGTGTTTATCAGTAAATATGTGGATTGGTAGACCCTAGCCTTAAACCGGAAATTGTATGAATATCAAGTCCTAGACTTAAGTTTGGGACTTTTACACGACTCCCCGATCCGCATATCTGGACTTCGCTGGGAAAATATGGCTATGAAGGCCAGAACATTCGGAAAGATTTAACCTGTAAATTTCAGTCGCCAACTCCCTTTAGTAATATATGATGACATGAAAGTTCACTGGCGCGCTTCTGCATTCAGCCTGGCTAAACGAGTGAGGCGGCTGGGCTGGGTGGTGTTTAGTTGGTTCGTCGTGATATAGCTGAAATATTGTTGAAAGCGACTTTAAATTATATTCACTCACACACTCACTCGAGTGAGGCGGACTATCCTACAACGGTTCTTTCACATCTCAACTGATCGTTCGAGGTAATTTTTCCGGGATTTCGAGGCATTGTCTGTCTCCTGGGTCATCGTAGGTCACTCTAGGAACGTTCCAGCGTTTAATTCACTAAGGTAAGTAAGCCGCACTAATTTTACTCACGTAAACCCAAGTTACTTTCGTTTTCGACTGTACCAGCTGAGGTTATTAAGGGGAAACCGCTCTCCGACTTACGTTACACACAGCTGATTTACGCTATGTACCGTTAAACTACACAATGTAATTTAACTGTGTAATTCTGCGGTACCAGTTCAAAGTTGTTAGAGACGGTCATTTTCGCTGCATCAGCGTGTGTCTATGGGACAGCCTTTTCCAGAGAGAGAGAAGTTGAAGTTCGCAGTTCTACAAGCGGTCAACAGTAGTGATACGCACTCAAACATATTAAAAAAACTCAGTTGAGTTGATGAGTTGAATTTATATTATTCAGGTTTATTTCAACGTAATGGAGATTATGTATATGTATGTGGTTTGTATATGACCTGTAATGTGGTATTGTTCACATTTACCTCTGCCAAAAGACTTGCATTTGCCGTGAAATCCATAGGGTAACAGTGCATTGAAAATCTGATTGTGGAATGGAATTATTGCATGGTATACATGCCATAGAATCAAGCGTTGAAATGGTGAATGCATCCTAAGAAATTGATCTATCTTGCGAATCATCTGATTTTATAACAATACACGACTAGACTAGACTTAAATATCACCCCAATAAAATATTTAGGCTTGGTGGAAAGTAAACACCTAAAATGTTTGAGCTACTGTTTTATCTGCGATATATATCGTTTCTGCTAGAATTCACCAAAAAATCTGTTCCAGGGGAGACAACTCTTCTCACAAAAATCAACCATGTTTTCAAATAGACACATGGGCTGATATAGTTCACAATACATTAAAATAGGTAAAATTTATATAAGAACTAAAATAAAGTTCCTGTATGCAGATTGCTTCGAATTTCAAACAGCTAAATTTTGAAGCAGCTGTTCTAACCATCCAATCAAATTGGAGTTTGTCCAAGTTATCTAACTGACAGAGCTTACCCTTTCAGGTTATCTTCTGGTCGTACTTTGCAAGACTCGCACAGAGTTTTTTCCATAAAGATGTGTTGGCACATGATAATGGTAATGAAAATGATCTGGCTCGGTACTGGTTTATAAGTGCAGACGGAATTTGTAGATGGAAAGCAGGCGAAAAATCCTAATTAATATTTTAATATTCTCTATACTACCATCCCTCATCAGGACCTTATTGACCGTCTAAGTTCATTAATAGTATCTGTGTTCAAGAAAACTGATCGTAGATATATTAATGTCGGAAGCCATAAAGCATTCTTTAGCTCGACTACATACAAGAGATATCATTCATGGGATGTTTCTTTGTTTATAGAGTTGCTTGAATTTCTCATTAAAAATATCTATGTGAAATTTGGCAACACAATATATCAGCAGAATATAGGTATTCCAATGGGCACTAATTGTGCACCCCTGTTGGCCGACCTGTATCTGTTCTCTTATGAATATGGCTATATGCAGGCGCTTTCAAAAACCGATCCATTCAAAGCCCGTTCCTTCTCATTCACCAAACGCTATATAGACGATCTTCTCGCTGTGGATAATCGCTATATAAATGACGCAGTGAAGGATATATATCCACCTTCACTGGATTTGAAGGAAACTACAGATAGCCCTACAGGCACATCTTATTTAGATCTCCATCTCTATAAAAATGAAGCGGGCATTCTCTCTCGTCGACTTTACGATAAAAGAGATGATTACAATTTCGACATCGTAAACTATCCGTTTCTGGATAGTAATATTCCAGTGGGACCTGCATATGGCGTATTCATATCTCGCTTAGTAGCATTTGCTAGATCCTGTGTTAAATGTGATGATTTTAATCAACGTCACAAAACATTGTTGCAGAAACTTATAAAACAGGGCTATTCCACCAAGCGCCTCCACTCAAAGTTTCTCAAATTTGGCGATACATATCGCATGCTGATAGCGAAATACGAACGTAGCGTGCAAGATCTATGGCGCTACGTTTCGTAACTTGTGTCTAATTCCGCTTAACCCGGGGCTAGGGGTCGTATGAACCCATGTACTTCAAGATCCTCATGGTACTCATATGAACAGTCACAATCAAAGCGTGACTGAGATACATCATTCTTTAGATGACGACTTTACAACGAATATTATGATTAAGAATACTGATCAGCGATACGGATTTGATATTTTTGGAACATCATGATGTCTTGCCGGCATCATTGAAAACTGTTGACCGCTTCTCTTGCAGGAAACAAGCCTATGTTTATGTATACTATGATTGTCTTTTTGAATTTGGTGCTAATACTGTTATGTGGAAAATGGAATAGGTCTTTGGATTATGGACGCGGATATTCTCTAATGGACGACGGCTGGATTATGAATGACGGACTAGGCGCTTGTAACATAGCTCTAACCTTTCTTTTCAAAATTCCGTTGATATTTCTCGCAGTTTTCTTTTTTCGGATAACACTGGGAGCAAGCCTGCAATTAAGATGGCCGCGCCCATGATAATTTGTGTTCCTCGTCAATCTAATCAAAATTAAATCCTGTCTGCTCCCCCATTTGGATATGTCGCTTGCGACATATACGATTGGGGAACATTGATAGGATATTAATGTATTAAGATGGTTACTCGTATATTAGCTGACAACGCTCTGGTTCCATTCAAGGCCATGTCAGAGATTCGGTGGTCAATTATGGTATGGAATCATTGCTGGCAAGAATGTAGAAGCGTTGCTACTCAGGCTTGTGGTATAGAGATGGGGGAACATTTTTCCGGGATCGAACATGGGACACACCGCTTGCGGGGCGAGTGTTGCTCCTCAAGGCCACCGCATTGCGGTCGCCACATATGATGTGAATGAGTAAAATCATACATTTGATTTTAATAGGCCATAATTCTGATCCTGTGAGAACTCGTTTTGTGAATTTATTTATGGACCACTATAATTAATGCGACTAATTTTGCAGATTCATTATTGTTTACACGGAATACAATTGGCGGATATTTGCATGCAGGGTTAGTCATTCAGGAAATTTATTTAACAAAGGGTCAAGTACACCAAGCTCATAAATAATGTATAGATACAAACGCTGTCGCAAAATAAAAGCCGGATGCGAGATATTTCTCCGTTTCTTATATGGAAAGAAAAATGGAAAATATTGTTTGATTTTTACATCAGACAACGACATATACACTATAAAAGTTATATGTATATATATTTCGACATGACAAAAGTTTACTGTTGGGCCCATTATTAACCAATGACTATTCGGAAATACGGGCTGAAAACCACCCTTCGTTTCTGGTTATTGCCCTTTCTCATCAATTAGTGCTATTCAAACCGTATTAAAAGTCCCTCTGCTCACACTACTAGTATCTGAGCGGACTTCCACATAATCGCTGACACGTGTCGTTTTGTTGTGAGATCTATGAACGTGACGAGAATGATATTGGAAAGCTTACTTTTTTTTAGGATTAAACGTATTCGAATATATTGATTGTGGGATAGATAGTTATGAAGTCATCCTAAATTTAAGGTCTATTCTTTTCATAAAATGAGTCTCCAATTTCAAACGTTTATTATTCAAGAAGTTCTGAATTTTCCAATCAATTGATAACTTTGCCGAGTAGAACAACCATTCAATAAAGTATAGGTTCAAATTTAGCCTAGATCTTTCTCGGTGTAATTTTATGTGATTTTTTTTCGAATTAAACACAACTGGCTTATAATGCGATGGCAACTCTTTAAACATCAATATCGCAGAGGCTAGAACATATTTTGGGAAATTGAAGCACTGCTATTTTCTTTAGTTCAAAACGACCATGCCGAATATCGAATCCCCGTGATGAATACATTTTAAGAAATAAACGGTTTCCTTTATAAAACTGGAGAAATCATGTCAAGGAATTAAAGCAATAAATAGAGGTTATTAACTGATAACATTGGTTGCGCGTTCAGAAGTGTGAATGTTGGGGGTGTTTTAGCGAGTGCTGCGAAGCACGGCAATTCCTCAAAACGCAAGATGTGTAGCATAGATACGAATTGATGCGTTGCACCTAGCATGACGTAATTTGGGACCAGAGACGTTCAAATGATAAGCTATGAAGCCGAACAATTTCGACTTCAAAGTGTTCTTTCGCTTCTTCTGCAGATCAAGTAAATTAGAAAATGATGGCGGTCATGTGGTAAAATAGCTACCATGACGTAATTACCCAACTTAAAATGTTTGTCGGATTGAAGGACTTAGTGAATCGAGTCTTGTTGTTGCTACAGAGCACTTTACAAAAGCGTATGCGTGAAGTTAAACCCGTATCATTATGCAAGAGGCTACTGCAAAAGAAAGTTTACCATACACTTTTTTTTATGTAAAAGTTTTTTAAATGCTCCAGTAAACAAAAATAAACTCGGGAAATTGTTTCAGAAAAATTGCTTCTTTACTGCGCTTAAACTAGTATAATAGATCGCGATGCAATAGGATGAGTCTAAGTTTCGTCACGAAAAAAAAATACAAATACAAATAAATTTCAAGACCATTTCAACTATATAGCTTTTAATAGATTATTTTTGACACGATACTTTATCTAAAATTGTCATATCGCATTACATGGATTAGCCTACCCCCTCTCTGGCGCATCTGGGTACGTGAAGCAAATCATGACGTCAAACTTTCGGCACTGAACCGTTTGTTGAGGGCCACAAATGGTTGGTGCCTTGATAAAAAAAAGTCGAAACGTTGACTGAAGAGTGTAGTTGTGGCTGATCAGATTGATTCTTGAGTATTTCTTTCGACGGTTCGAGAATCTCCGAATGATTACCTGTTTCCGTGAGCTGTGTTCGACAATCTACCTGTGTTGGTATTCCAATAGTGTGCCATTTCAGATGAACTATCATTAATCTATGCAAATTCCTGGGAACAACAATGCCAATAAAAAGCTTTTTTTTCCGTGAAATTTACACTAGTAACCATTTGGAATTAGAAAGTGTCTGCGACCACATTGTAGTCATTTAATGTTCCTTGGTATGCTTGTGGCGAAAAACGTCATGGTATATGCGTGTCGCAATTTTTGTAAACTATAAATAAAGAAATTGTCTCATTCCGCCGCAAATCAGGGGAATCAGGGGATTTAGGAGGCTTGCATTTCATATAAGTATACTAAATCTATAGCCACCAAAATATTCAATTACTCCAATGCTGTCAAGGAGTTTGACTGGAACTTATACACGTCAGGAGGCTATAGTTGTGATTGTGAATTGTCGAACTTTATCTATACACCATGCAAACATATTGTGACTGGTGACCTTGATGTGGTGAGTGATAAGGATCTGAAATTACTCCTGATGAAAGGACCTAAATATAGAGAGCCAAGAAGAATACATCTGAAGGCAGACCAGAAGATAGTCCTGTCTGCATTAGAACAGTACGTTATTGATTGGTCTAAGCGAGAAAAAGTTGAACCTACAGTACTCGCTGATTGGCTGGACCTCACCAAGAGCAAGGTCGTTGAAACAATCCGCCATATTGACAGAAGTACTCTTCCCCAAGCAAAACAAGTACTGAGAAACCTCAATTCGCAAGAAGTTCTAGCAAATCTCCAGAGTAAATTCGTCATAGTCCCAGCAGACAAAGCTCCGAATAATATAATATTCATATGTAAATATTACTATTACCAGGTGCTGGTTAAAGAATTGAGTGTAGACATATCTTCATCAAATACGTCTACTTACTCCCAAACTGCATTTACTCTGGAAGATTTATTTAACAATCACAAAAAGTTTCTCAAGGAAAGAGGTATTTGTCTTCCAACCAATCATAGCGACATACCAAAAATATACTGGACTCTCAAAATGCATAAATCACCATACAAAGCTAGATTCATAGCTGGTTCTAGAAGCTGCACCACCAAGCTTCTTTCAACCATATTGACAAGGGCCCTTCAGGAGGTAAAAGCATTTTGGGAAAGGTATTGCGCCACTATTTTCAAGAACTCTGGCGTTGAATGTATGTGGATATTGAAAAACTCAAAATGTCTTACGGAAGAACTTGATGCTAAAGGTCACATACCGTACAGACATGTACCCACATGGGATTTCTCGACTCTCTATACTACAATCCCTCATGAGGACCTTATTGACAGTATAAGTTCATTAATAGTATCTGTGTTCATGAAAACTGATCGTAGATATATTAATGTCGGAAACCATAAAGCATTCTTTAGCTCGACTACATACAAGAGATATCATTCATGGGATGTTTCTTTGTTTATAGAGTTGCTTGAATTTCTCATTAAAAATATCTATGTGAAATTTGGCAACACAATATATCAGCAGCATATAGGTATTCCAATGGGTACTAATTGTGCACCCCTGTTGGCTGACCTGTATCTGTTCTCTTATGAATATGACTATATGCAGGCGCTTTCAAAAACCGATCCATTCAAAGCCCGTTCCTTCTCATTCACCAAACGCTATATAGACGATCTTCTCGCTGTGGATAATCGCTATATAAATGACGCAGTGAAGGATATATATCCACCTTCACTGGATTTGAAGGAAACTACAGATAGCCCTACAGGCACATCTTATTTAGATCTCTATCTCTATAAAAATGAAGCGGGCATTCTCTCTCGTCGACTTTATGACAAAAGAGATGATTACAATTTCGACATCGTAAACTATCCCTTTCTGGATAGTAATATTCCAGTGGGACCTGCATATGGCGTATACATATCTCGCTTAGTAGCATTTGCTAGATCCTGTGTTAAATGTGATGATTTTAATCAACGTCACAAAACATTGTTGCAGAAACTTATAAAACAGGGCTATTCCACCAAGCGCCTCCACTCAAAGTTTCTCAAATTTGGCGATACATATCGCATGCTGATAGCAAAATACGAACGTAGCGTGCAAGATCTATGGGGCTACGTTTCGTAACATGTGTCTAATTCCGCTTAACCCGGGGCTAGGGGCCGTATGAGCCCATGTACTTCAAGATCCTCATGGTACTCATATGAACAGTCACAATCAAAGCGTGACTGAGGTACATCATTTTTAGATGACGACTCTATAACGAATATTATGGATTAAGAATACTGATCAGCGATACGGATTTGATATTTTGGAACATCATGATGTCTTGCCGGCATCATTGAAAACTGTTGACCGCTTCTCTCTTGCAGGAAACAAGCCTATGTTTATGTATACTTTTGTCTTTTTGAATTTGGTGCTAATACTGTTATATGGAAATGGAATAGGTCTTTGGATTATGGACGCGGATATTCTCTAATGGACGACGGCTGGATTATGAATGACGGACTAGACGCTTGTAATCAAACTTAATTTTTCACCAAAATGTCTCCCGGACAGCTTAGCAACACCACAGCTCCTGACGAAAAGAGGATGCGAGTACATGCGACCAATTTAGCACAACATCGTCGCCATCGACGTCTCGTGTCGGCCCTATATTGACATTGTCTGCCAGATATACGGTGGTTTCAGCATGTTTTTCTTGTCGAGCTCAGGTTTTCTTCATTAAATTAAGTGAGGTATGACGGTTTAAGTTCGACATATTGTGCCATGAAGGTGTAAAGTCAACCGTAAACACGAAATATCGTTGCCGAAACAGTTAATTGATTCAAAGTGTGGATCACAATACAGTTCTTCTGATAACGTTATCTTATCGCTCAAACAAAATGCCACTAGGGCGCGTTACAGAAATGCATACGGTAGGAACATGAGTTTTTGCGTTAGGGCAGCTTTTGATGACTAGTAGGCAAGATAGAAAATTAATGCACCTCAATTTAATTTCCATTATGTAAAAACCGTAGCCCATCTACATCTACTTTTAACATTTCGCCTTTCATTCACATTGACTTTCTCAAGAATTTGACCAGATTAATGCTAGTTCGTCTGAAAGGGGGCACTATTCGAATCCCATTCGAGTAGTGGATAGATTGTCGACCAAAGCTCAAGAAAAGAGGTACTCGTTCGGAGATTCGCGAGCCGTCGAAAGAAATAGTCTGATTCGCCAGAACTACGCTGTTCTGTATTTTTTTACCAGTGCACCAACCATTGTAGCCGAGACTGTATGTAATAATGTGGTAAAATTAATATTCAATATCAAGAGTATGGTTACAAATGAATCGCCTATGTCAATATTTGTACGGTAACAATTCTTTTTCTATATTTTGCAGAAGTTTCCTTAATATTGTGTATAATTTGGATGGACGGAAATGGAAACGGTTAAAGATAAGGTTTGCATTTTATTGTTTTGTTTCATGCTTGCACTGTCAGTATTTATCATTTACATAGGTCCAGGAACTGATTGCACGGTAATCCATTATCTTCAGGCATACGTTGGTGAGCAATTTCTCAAATACCCTATAACAAAAACATACAGCTGAACTCGTCAATCACAAGGATTTACCAGGAATTTTAGCCCTTGCTGACCGCCATTTTGGTCGGTAAGCGCTCTAGCTCATGGATCACGAAATCAGCATTAGCTGGACTGTTGTTGGACACTTTTTCGGCCGGGGACTTTAAAATGGTTCTTGCTTCTTTGTGTCCGTGTATGTCCGTGGATGTCTGCTTGAATTTTCCGCAAGCGATAACTTCCATACGCTTTGTTGTATTCTTCCGAAGTTCGGCATATGCATTCCTTGCGACAAGACGCCAGTTGGTATTGTATTTTCGCAACATCTGCCTGAAGGTGGCGCCACTTGCTCAAAATGGTTCTTGGGACTTCGTGTCCGTGTACGTCCGTGTACGACCGTGCATCTCCGTGGATGTCTGTTTGAATTTTCCGCAAGCGATAACTTCAAAACGCTTTATGTTGGATTCTTCCGAAATTCGGCATACGCATTCCTTGCGGCAAGACGCCAGCTGGCATTGCATTTCAGCAACATCTGCCTGAAGGTGGCGCCACTGAGTTTCGCTTCTTCGAGTCCGTTCCAGTTCATGCATGTCAGGATAACTTCCAAATGCTTTGTCGGATTCCTCTGAAATTTGGCGTATATACATTTCTTGTGACAAGACGCCAGTTGGTATTGCATTTCAGCAACATCTGCCTGAAGGTGGCGCCGCTGGGTCAAAATGGGTCTCTGTGTCCGTGTATGTCCGTTTAAATTTTTCGCAAGCGATAACGTTCAAACGCTTTGTCAAAATTTCTCTCGAAATACGGCATAAGCATTCCTTGCGACAATACACCGGTTGCTACTGCATTTCAGCAACATCTGCCTGAAAGTGGCGCCACTGAGTTTCGCTTCTTCGTGTCCGTTCCAGTTCATGGATGTCAGGATAACTTCCAAATGCTTTGTCGAATTCCTCTGAAATTTGACATATACATTCCTTGTGACCAGACGTGGGTTGGTATTGCATTTCAGCAAGATCCCCCTGAAGGTGGTGCCACTGGGTCCTGTTCCAATCTTCTGTGCATGTCCGCGGTTGTGCACTCAAATTCTTCTCCCACTCAAGCGATAACTTCCAAATGCTTTGTCGAATTTCTTCGATATTTGGCTTATAAATTCCTTGTGAGATGATGTTGATTGGTATTGCGTTTCAGAAAGATCTGTCTGTAGGTGGCGCCATTAGAGTTCTTTCCATTCTTTGTGCTGCAAGCGATAACTTTGAAACACTTTGACATGTCGCTTGACGCTTGACAAAATCTGAAATTTATTTTCAGCCAATAACTTGAAAACTGCATGTTCATCGGATTCTTCTCAAATTTAGCATGCATGTACCATGCCAGGGGATGTTGCATGGGATTACCTTTCACTCATTTGCACTTACAGGTGGCGCCACCCGGTGGCAAAATCCCAAATTTGTTTCCGGGTAATACCATGACATAAGCTGTCGCTTGAAATTGCGTTTCGCCGACTTGTGTCTACAGGTGGCGCCACCTGATGTTAAATTCAAAATTTGTTTTCGGCAATTACCTTGAGAACTGCACATCGGAATCTCCTCAAATTCAGCATACACGTACCATACCAGGAGTTGTTGCGTTAGATTGCCTTCCGCTCACTTGTACTTACAAGTGGCGCCACCTGCTGGCAAAATACCAAATTTCTTTCCGGGTAATAACTTGAGAACTGCTCAACAGATTCTTCTTAAATTTGGTATGAATATACTATGACATAAGATGTTGCGTTCCGCTCACTTGCGCCTACAGGTGTTATCACCTCGTGTCAAAATCTAAATTTGATTTCGCTCGTCGGATTCTTATCCAATTTGGTATGCAGATACAATGACATGAGCTGTCCATTGGGCTTATATTTCGTCTGCTTCTGCCTACAGGTGGCGACACTGGGTGGAAAAATCCGAGAAAAAAATTCCAGGCAATAATTTGACAACTGCTTATCAGATTCTTCACAAATTTGGTATTCATATGCCATAAGATGTCGCTTGGGATTGTGTTTTGCACACTTGTGCCTTCAGGTGGCGACGCCTGGTGACAAAATCTAAATTTGGTTTCCGGGCAATAACTTGAAGGCCCATCTTCAGATTCTTCCCAAAGTTCGTATGCTGATACCATGCCAATGGATGGTGCTTGGGATTGCGGTTCGCCCACACTTGCACCTACAGGTGGCGAAACCTGGTGGCAAATTTAACATTTAGTTTCCGGGCAATAGGCTGAGGACGCCTTCAGATTCTCGTCAAATTTGGTTTGCAGATAATAAGCTTTTAGATGACGCTTGGGGTTGCATCTCGGTTACATAACATGGAAACTATATTACAGCAGCAATCAACATTCAGTCAGCCATTCTGAGTTGATCTTAAAACTTGGCGAGGCAGAAAGACCCTTCCGCATCCAATGCCTATGAAGTAGCAGTTGCCTCCATCATGTATATCCCCTGAGAACAACAATGCTAAAAAATATTGCTGCCATTTCGGCGGGAGACCTAGCATCCTCTGGCTTCTTGTTAAGAATGAGAGTCTGTAGGTCGGCTATGCAGCCATTTATAGCCAAATGAATAACACTGGATAAAAGATTACATCTTTGGTAATAAAGCGTTATAAAAGAAGACTGGAGAAACAATACTAGGAGAGACTGGGAATAGTTGAAACGCAGGGACCATTCACCGTATGAAAATTCAAGTTTGCGCCCAGTTATTGGACACTTTTTCATTGACGCATCTATTTGAAACTAATCAACTTGCTGTCAAATCATTTGTCCCCCAGTATTGAGTAAACTTCTAAAAATATTTCAACATGAAACAGTACTGTAGCCCGCACATGAATTTCGGTAGGATCATCAAAGATTCAACCAGCCATTCAGTGGAGGGGCTTAAGCGTATTATCATATTCCCTCTTTGCCCTGCGACGTCATCGCTGTTTGTCGACAGAATGCGCGCGCAACGTTGCATGCAAAAAATGTTGAAAGTATCAAGGGAGACAACTCGATTAACATGCAAATTTATTGGCATTTCCCAAACGGTTCCCATTTATTGTCGTGGTTTAGAGTCATATCTTGAAGAACGAAATTATTGGATGCGATTCATTAGTCAAAAAACTCAAGACTCGTTTTTGTCTACAACAATATTTTTATGACAAATTCGAAGTAAATGAAAATGTTAACAGTGTATAAACTTAGGCCTACCGTACGGCATATATACGTTAAAATGAGCTGTTTTAATTTCATATTTCATGTCCTAAGGAGCTAAGTTCATTATTATAAGATGTCTTATCTGCTTATGTGGCTAGACCAATGCGACTATATATTTAGAAGACAAAAATAGTACTAATGGTAATGTAACATTATTTTTCCAAAACAGTGAGGTTCATCATATTTTCGTATATAAGTTCTGACCAAATTGCCATTTTCTATCCATTTGCCTCTTTAATCAAAAGCAATCTGATGTTCGATTGTCACTTTATCATCGGTGACATACACCAAATATCATTTTTAGTCAAGGTCTTAGGTGTCATTGCTGCTATCTATTGGTCCCAACCTATGATTTTTATATGCAACCCTGTCCCGGCGAATTTCGGCCGAATTTCCGTAATCAATGAGTAACATTACAAGAAATAACTGAGGACAGTGATGTTCACATTTTCAAGATTCTATAATACTTGAATGTGTTTTCAAGGAAAGTTATCAAAACCTCTGCTGTCGGAATATCGCGAAAAATTTCAGTTGAATCGACACCACCTTTTCTCTTTAACATTACAAGGAAACTGCTAAAGAAACAGAATTGATATTAATATTTCATGATCCTATATAATACTCGAGAAGAAACATATGTATTTAGATTTTTATTTTACGGATGCCTTTTCAAGTAAAATAATCAATAGCTATACCTGTCGGAATATATATATCGCGGAAAATTCCTGGCGCCGGAATCGACACCATCTTTTCAGGTAATTATTACAAGAACAAGCGCTGGATGAGCGCAAAGACCTCCGTCGAGGCAACAGGGTCCGTAGCGTAATACATCACTGAATAACATACGGACGGATGCCAAGCTCAATTTTGCATTTGTTGGACGTTAGCTTCATCAATGGTAATTAATCTGGGATTGAGGTTTCCTCACTAGCATGTCCAGACAGGGATGTGAAAGTCACATTCCCAGCAAATAATTTTTGTTTGATTTGACGTGCTTGAAATATTGGGGTATGGAATAGAGTATATTGATGGAAAACCTGGAAAAGTGCTTGAGACATTAGGCCCCATCCCACCCACACCTCCCCATGAGAGGATCCCCTCACCCAAATCAACACGTTAGCGACAGAAATGAGACCCTGTGTGCCTAGTTGTACCAACTTGCTTGTGATTTTGTGCTATAGGCCCAACACAGCAACACTTCATATTTTGTATGTGTACAGTATAGCATCATCATTGATGAGAGAATGCTCTTCAAAACACACCTGATTTTACCGACACTTCGTTCTGATCTGTCTCAACATCATATGATGAGGATTCAATGCGCTCGGTATAATTTTGCATACTGGCGTTACAGGTCACCTTCGCCTTCACCTTACTGTATCAATGCCCATGGACTTGTACATGTATCACATTCACATTGAATGGTGATGGCTGATGAGAATATTGCCCCTATGGAACAAATGACTGGATTCCACGCAGCAAATATTTATTGTGTCACAGTGAGAAGAAAATTAATTGTATAAACATTCCAAGCCTCATTGAATACAAGCCGCACCATACTTGATATGAATATAACGCTTACCTACAATTTCTGCGTTCAAACGAAAATTACAGAATATGCATAAAATTTCCACTCCACCGCCATGGTATTATGTATGTCATAGGAAAGAGAATATTCAACTGTGTCGTCTCAGGAATGGATGTAGCAATCTGAAGAGACATTTATTTAATAATTTTCTTTCAGATACTACAAAATGTAACTGTGGGTATCCTGACGAAACAGTGGACCATTTCTTCTTTCATTGTCCAAAATTTCATAACCCAAGGACTCATTTGCTCAACAACTTGTTTACAATTTTAAAGGTCACGAAATCCCAACACCAAAACGTTTGTTATTTGGCGATCACGACAAGGACGCAAAAATAAATATTAAAATTCAAAAATTCTTAGGAACCTACATCACAGAAAGTAAACGCTTTGATTAGAACAAATCTGAACAAAATATATTTTGGATCCGTGAACTTGTTCAAATGATATATATTGTGATTCACGATAGTCGACCCGACGGAGAAGTCAAACTATCCAGTGACACCCCGAGTCTCTTCGTAATACAGATATATGTATGTACTTTTTTATTATTATTATTTGTTTATTTAGATTAAATTTTTTTCTCTCTTTTTTTCCTTTATTATTATTTTCACCTTTTTTCCAATACTTACCTCTCCGAGCCGATCATAATATATGTTATACTGTTACACTAAATTCATTCTTGTACTTTTGCTGTATGTGGGAGACACAATAATAAGCTTGCTTAATGTGCTCCCCACTAATTGTGAATGTAAATAAAATACTATTTGAATCAATATAACGCGTGTACATTAGCTCGCTTGGACGTCGCTTAGTTAAATATGGACAGACTCGCAAAAATCTCCAAATTTTCAAAAGCCACAAAAATGCCCTCAGCTTGTACAGAGTAAGTAAAAATACTTATGTACAACTTGATGTTTAGAAATGACTGTGTTGAGCGGTTCTATTCCCAACTTCTCTTTTATTCTATGTCATAGAGGACAGGGTTTGGTAGATAATTAAAAACTGTATTAACTCGGCTTCACATTTTAGAGAATGACTTTAATTGAGCCAAAGATGAAAGAGAAATACACTTATAAAAAAATCTATTTAAAAAAATATATGTTTATATTAATTTCCATAATTTATTGAAAAAAACTATACGTAGACTTCGACCACCCAATATCACACAGGCCAGGCAACTGTGAGAACAAGTGAAAGATACCCATCGAGTTGAGCGGATTTGCAGATAAACAACAACAAAAAATTGCACTTTGTGCCTCACGAGGCCCTTCTCCACAGAGTGCATGCCAGTTATTTTTCTAGACTACAACAACAACAGCTTTTGCCTGTATCACAGTCCGAGCTTCCGATTACCCTTCAACCTTACCCAGACGACGGATAATTTTTGACAGATTGTCCGGCTAGGTTGTTGATCGGATTCACAGATCATGAATTCCACCGTGACGGAATCACCGTTGGGAAGACTTTTTCTTTATTCAAAGTCATGTACTCGGAAGTTCCGTGGTCATACCCATGTAGTTTCAAGTTTAGTTTGCTATTCTATATGACATCTGTTTACGGATCCATAAAAAATCTACAGATGATCCAGCATTTTCAGTAAATCATGCTTCGAAATGTTCGTGACGGAATCACCTGAAACGGACATGACTCTTGACTAGTGTTGCTTGTCTATTTTTTTGCTGCTCTGTTTCAATCTGACTATTCTTATATGACATCTCTTACTAACATACAGTACCCAAGGATGATAAGATTTTTTCATCGTGAGAAAAACGCGACTGGATCATCCCATCTAGTCCGCGACGGAATCGACAAAAAATCGTGATGGAATCACGAGTGCGCTTTTTAAATCTTATCGGTAAAAGTGCTTTATTAATTACACATTTTCTTCAAAAAAATATTCCTAGAGTGAATTTATCTCTTCTACTTAGAAAATTAAAACTCTGACCTCTTATTTTTACTAAGGTATACAGCTCCCGCCACATGCATATCTTTTCTGCAGATGTTTCAAAATAGTATAGTTTTCAGTGAAGTGCAATTTTTCTTCTTTGACAATTTAGAATTTCCCGAGTTCTTCGTGTTAAAAAATTGCGGGAAAAATATTTCGCTATTAAAACACATCTTCTCTATTATTGGCTTGTTCCCGGGGATCATAGGAAGCGAATAGAACAAACAGCATGCTAATATCTACGACAGAATGTGGAGTGAATTTTATGCGAAAAAGGGCTGTTTAGCAATGTCCGCTTTTCCGTGGAATTCATGAGCGCACGATTGAAGTATCATGGGAAGATATATATTTCCAGTCGCTATCTTCAAACAAAAGGAAAAGAAAAAGCCGAGAGAGCGCCTCATGAGGCAGAGTTATTTTTCCAGACTACAACAACAACAGTTTTTGCCTGTATCACAGTTCGAGCTTCCGATGACCCTTCAACCTTACCCAGACGACGGATAATTTTTGACAGATTATCCGGCTAGGTTGTTGATCGGATTCACAGATAACGATTGAAGCATGGGAAGATATATTTTTTCAGTCGCTATCTCCCCAACCCTCACCCCCCAACTAAAAAGAAAGAAAAGAAAAAGCCGAGAGAGTTCTTCGGAGTTTTACGTTTTTGACCTCTGACTTTGAATTTGACTTCTCACTTCCGACTCGCATCCTGGTGAATGACACTCGTCTTTTTGCCGATTCAGAGATTCTCGAGGAAGTTTCCAATTATACTATCTGGAATGCGAGTTTTTCTTTCGTGAAAATTTACTTTTTATGAAAGCGCAGGTTTGTCTTCGTTTGCGCATACCGGCCATCTGTACCAGCGCGAAGCTATACACGCGCGAATTTAGTACCCTCGAATAAAGAGACCCGGGGGAAGCGCTGCAAAGGATACACACATTTTGTGACGTAAGCACTCATTTGTGTCCAAAGAAAAGATTCAAGATTTCGTCGGGAACCATGACGATCCCTATTGGAAATACTATGAGTCGTGGGTTCCCCATATGACAATTATTTGGCGGGAGATTTCACGTTGCGCTCCTAGACCTCCGTCTGATCGACGGAGGTAAAAACGAGGTAGGTGGTCCAGAAGTGTCTATATTTTTATAATCATATACTACTCGAGATGAAAACTATTTATTTAGATTTTTAGCTCATCATGTCATGGCCTGATTGTCCGTCGTCCGTTGTCCGTCGTCCGTCGTGTGTCGTGTGTAAACATCTTCTTCTCTGAAACCGCTTGATCGATTAAGCTGAAACTTGGCATGCATGTTCCCCCAAATGAGTACACCAGAATTTGTTCATGCGGTGTCGATATGATTTTAAATATGACTGCCATGGCGGCCATCTTGGATTTCCCCATGAAACATTGTTATCGTGATTTCTCAGGAACTACTGCATGGATCTTCCTTAAATTTGGTACAAAGGTTCCCCTTTGAGTCTAGTTGTGCTAGATACCTTTTGTGTTCCGATTCAAAATCCAATATGGCCACCAGGCGGCCATCTTGGATTTTCCCATGAAACATTGTTATCGCGATTTCTCAGGAACTACTGAATGGGTCCTTCTCAAATTTGGTAGACAGGTTCCTTTTGGGGTCTAGTTGTACAAGATATCTCTTTTGCTTCGATTCAAAAATCCAATATGGCCACCAGGCGGCCATCTTGGATTTTCCCATGAAACATTGTTATCGTGATTTCTCAGGAAGTACTGCATGAATCTTTCTCAAATTGGGTACACAGGTTCCCCTTGGGATTTACTTGTACATGATACCTTTTCGGTCCAATACGAAAATCCAATATGGCCACTAGGTGGCCATCTTGGATTTCCCCATGAAATTTTGTTATCGCAATTTCTCAGGAACCACTGCATTGATCTTTCTCAAATTTGGTACACAGGTTCCCCTTTGGGTCTAGTTTTGCAGGATACCTTTTGTGGCCTGATTTAAAAATCCAATATGGCCACCAGGCGGCCATCTTGAATTTCCCCATGAAACATTGTTATCGCGATTTCACAGGAAGTGCTGCATGGATCTTTCTCAAATATGGTACACATGTTCCCCTTTGGGTCTAGTTTTGCAGGATACCTTTTGTGGCCTGATTTAAAAATCCACCAGGCGGCCATCTTGAATTTCCCCATGAAACATTGTTATCGCGATTTCTCAGGAAGTACTGCATGAATCTTTCTCAAATATGGTACACAGGTTCCCCTTGGGGTCTAGTTGTGCAAGATAGCTTTTCTGCTCTGATTCGAAAGTCCAATATGGCCATCAGGCAGCCATCTTGGATTTCCCTATGAAACTTTACCGTGATTTCTCTGGAAGTACTGCATGGATCTTTCTCAAATTTGGTACACAGGTTCCCCTTGGGGTCTAGTTGTGCAAGATACCTTTTGTGATTTGATTCGAAAGTCCAATATGGCCGCCAGGCAGCCATCTTGGATTTCCCCTTGAAACTTTGTTATCACGATTTCTCAGGAACTACTGCTTTGATTTGATACACAGGTTTCCCTTGGAGTCTAGTTGTGCAAGATACCTTTTCTGGTCCGATTCGAAAATCCAACTTGGCCACCAGGCGGCCATCTTTAAGTTTCCCATGAAATTTTGTCATCGTGAATTCTCAGGAAATTACCGCATGGATCTTTGTCAAATTGGGTACACAGGTTTACCTTGTGGTCCGGTTGTGCAAGATACCTTTTTTGGTCCATATCGAAAATCCAGTATGGTCTCGTCTTGGATTTCCCGTGAAACTTTGTTATGAAAACTCATGAAATTACTGCATGGATCATTTAGTGTTCAGGGGGGGACAACACAAGTTAGAGACTCATCTATTGCAGTTCTTTAGTAAAAAGTTCTTACAGCTACTTTTGCCAGTTACATCCAGATGAGCTGCAGTGCCGTGGCACTATCTTTATTTTATGGATGCGTTTTCAATGCAAGTTATTAAAACCTATAAGTGTTGCTGTATTGCGGAAAATCCCCGTCGAATTGACACCATGTTTTTCCATAAACTTCTCGTAGCAAACTATATATTTCTGAAACGGGTATCTGTACAGGGTTAATAATAACTAAACAGAATCAATTATCGGAGAGACACCGGCAGAGTTATCAAATGTTGGTTACCATCTTAGGTCATTGCCTATTATTTGCATGTTAATCGATTTGTCTCCCTTCATACGAAGAGATTTCTGCCTGCAAAGTTTGCGCGCGCAACTCCGGAAATGGGACCCGATTGTAAACATTGGAAATCTATGTTATGTCAAGATACGACTGACTCTATTGATGCCTCGAAATCGACCTGCCATTTGATCCGTTACTAAATCGACTTCACGGCACGAGTGGAGATACGGGATACTTGGGATAGTGTCATGTTATCACAAACTTGCTTCTCGTCGTAATTACTCTATTTTTAGACGGAGTGTTGGCAAAAAAATATACATCGTCTGCAGAATTTTCCGTCGTGTTGCACACTGAGATTAAGAAAGAAGATTCTCTATATCCGTGGGAACATTTTCAGCAAAATTGCGTTGAATTTACTCATACATGCAATCGGGACAGAAATTCAGATTTACTGATGCATTTTTTCACCCAAATTTGTGACAATATTTCCAACCCGCACAATGGTTAAAGGTGCACAAATTTTGTCAGAATCAGAAATCAGAAATTTATCCACATGCCTTTGTAACTCAACAGAAAATATCTATTTGTATCGCAATTGTTCTGTAATAGTACCAGAAAATAGCCTCATTGGGTCTAGGTGTTCAACAATATGGCCTGTCCAATAACCGGGCAGTCAAGCATGATATGTGAACTGATGCAGACAGACGTAGTTATTTGTTGCAAATGGTTTGATACATGTTAATGGCGATAAATAGCACTTTCACCGACCTAATTATTTGATATTCAAGTATGAGTGGATATATTGTGAAAGATTAACTGGTTCTCTTTGTTCAAGTTTGTTCCTAATTTATATTCACTGGAGCGTAACGATTTAAGGCAGGTTGTGATGTATACGTTCTTTAAATGAGATATATTTGAAGCGTCGTATTTAATACACGTAAATAGTCCAGTCATTAGACGAAATAAACATTATCGTACTTGTTTTCTCTGGAATTTCCTAGTTTTAATAAATTTTCAAAACTGATGAAATTGTACCTGTCTCCGACGGAAGGGCACAAGATCATTCTTAAAACAAGTGCAATCAGGATGTAATGCTGATCTATTTATTTGATAGCGGATGTGAGAACAATGGGAAACTATAAAGGAGCGTGTGCATAAAAAGCTGGCTGCATAACTTGACGTCAGTATACATTCGTGGTACAGAGGACGTCGGCGGTCTGAAGTGAACTTGTCTGTTAACCGCCATTTATACAAGTGTTCTCAGAAAGTCTGTTCACGATTTATACGAAGATCTTCTTAGAAAAGTTAATATCGGGATTTACTCTCAAACAGAGGTATTTCTATTTCTGAAATACCCTGCAGACTCGAAATGGTGAGTGGGAGACTATATGTTGTGTATTTGCCCTGCAGTACATTCGGAAGGTTCCCTGATTGTTTCACGCTGATCACAGTTCATTTACGATACTTAACTGTATATCACGTTAACCCAAATTAACTTAAGCCGCTTTCCAAATCAAGATTTTGTTAAACAGTCAAAACGATACGTGTATGAAATCACAAATTGTTGTCATAGTTCTTACGAATGGGAGAACTAATTTAAATATTGATCTAGTCAATATTTGAGGCTGATGTGCGGTGCGAGTTTGTCAATTTTCCTCATCCCTAGCGCACCTCGTCGGCCGCACCCGGAAATGGGACAGACATCAGCTCTCATCAGTCGGTTTTGACCAGTGACATTCAGTTCAGTATTTTGAACTTTTAGAAGTGCAAACCGGGTTGAATGCATCTATTATTTTCGCGAAGTATTGAAGAAAATCTGTTTCATAACATACCGTTAAAACTGCCCCAAAACATGGGATTTGGTGTTATTCTATTTCTTCAAATCTTCAGAATTGTTTTGATATTTACAATTGTTACATGATTTTAAAAGCTGGGGAAAATGATGTTAGACCTCCAAAATTGTTCTTCAATAACTAAAATGTTCACAACATCCATATACGTGCCGTTGTGGTATTTACCCCCTATTTCCAAGCAGAATACCATTGTTTTAACAATGTTAAATATCATATTTTAAGGTTTAAGAATAATTTTCAAAGATGTTAGATTCGTTTTAAATATTCAAAAATTACTTTTATCATCACAACCATAAAATCCATCCATGCACTTTTAAAATGATTTCTAAATCTTTATAAATCATGTTCAAGCCATTATAAATAAATAAATATATTAAGAGTAAGAACGCTAATGAGTACTTTCAAATACCTTAAAGCGCAAATTTTCTTAATAAATAGTTAATATTTTTGAAGGGTAAACCTAGGATTTAGGAATACTAAATCTTAGGTTAAAAGTAATCTTTGAAGATTTGAAATATATCGATTTTGGGGAGTGCGAAAATGATTTTGAAAGTTTTCAAATGATGAAGAATTGACTCTCCTGTGTCTTAGTCTGAGAATACACACTGATATGGTTCACTACCACTCATCGCTCTTCACGTGAAATGTACCATTCGACACTGCAATCTAATGACTTTTTGAGAACACAAACTGTGCTCGGAGACGAGCACTTTCCAGCGGTCCAAGTATGGTCACGTGCGCACCGTTGTTTTGGTTGTGTACAGAACACAGGGTCGACTCTGTCACAAATTTTCCAGGGATAAATGTAGACATACGAAGTAATTCGAACACGTAAGTAATGATATTATCCAATGATAAAACAACTGAGCATTTAATGCGAGATATTCTTACTACTTTTGAAGGAAGTGACGTCATCTACTGTAATTTAACCTGAATAAGCAACATCATCTGTAGCGATTATGTATATATTCTGTGAATCTTCCCCTGGTACTCAGGCTGTTTACGGGGGATGCTAAAAGTGGTTGCTGTTGTTTGACAGTACAATACTAAATTGACGAGTCAAAGTGCTCTGGAGTGGTCCTGATGGACCTATCCAAAGCCTTTGACTGTATTCCCCATACTCTGCTTGCAGCAAAATTGGAAGTGTATGGTTTCGAAGATCAAGCAGTAAAAATGCTTGTTTCTTACCTTAAAAATAGGAAACAAAGGGTAAAGCTAGGATTTGTTACTAGTATACTTAGAGAGATCTCATTAAAGGGGTCACTCAGGGGTCCGTACTGGGACCAACTATTTTTAACTTATTTATAAACGATTTATTCTACTTCAAAACCGAAGCTAAACTTTTTAACTTTGCATACGATAATACCATTGTAGCCAGAGGCCAAAACGCAAATGTAGTCAAACGGGTTTAAAAGTTGAAAACAGACATGGCCGTAGAATGGTTTCGTAACAACAAAATGGCGGCAAATCTGGATAAATTCCAATGCATGATAAGTGGTCAAGACGATGACGATGTAGTCTTAAATGTAGGAGATGTGAACATTACAAACGAAAGATCGATCAATCTGCTGGGGGTTTGTCTAGACAGAAATTTATCTTTTAATGAACACATCAATCGAATCTGCAGTAAAGCTGGACGACAATTGAATGTTCTAGCTCGTTTGGCAAAATATTTGGACCAAGAAACCAGACACATGATTTATAAATCGTTTATTCCTAGTAATTTTAACTATTGCTCGACTGTGTGGCACACATGTTCCACAGTAAATACACGGAAAACAGAGAAAACTCAGAAAAGGGCGTTAGCCTTTGTCTACGACGACTTCAAATCTTCTCATATCGATCTCTCAGCTAGGGCAGGGGAGACTACTTTGGAAATGGGACAATTAAGGAAAATTGTCATAGAGAGCTTCAAGGCACTAAATAATCTTTCTCCGCCATATATAGGCGAGTTATTAACCAGACACACCAATTCCTACAATCTGGGGAATAGTAATACCCTCAACATTCCCAGAGTTTATAAAACTAACCCTGGCCTGAAAAGCTTGATTTATCTGATTCCGAAAATATGGAATTCATTGCCCAGTGATGCCAGACAGGCAAATGACTTAAGGACATTCAAAAAACTTATTAAGCAATGGAAAGGTTTTGACACATGTACATTTGCCGTGTGTAAACACTTTTAAGTTGCATCTTATACATATAAATATATATTTATATATATTCTCAAGATCTGGCAGCAAATAAACATTTGTTTACTATCTGTGATAATTCTTTACAAATTTTTATAAATATCGGCTGCTATGAAATTCTTAGTATTGTATATTATACCATTTCATGTGATATGTATGTTTTAATTTAGTATGTATATTTTTATGATTTATTTTAATTGTTACATGTCGGTGAAAAGTAGCTATTGTAGCTCATGTTCGCTGTATGATACAAAACCGACAATAAATAAATTTTGATTGATTTTGATTGATTGAATACTCAGACCTTCAGATTGTACTTTTGACAGTATACTGGTACCGTCAGATATTGCCTTGATGCCCTTCTAGAATCAAAGCCAATAAATCATGCTGATGAGGAAAAGACCCCAGGCGCTGTATGTCTGGCACCTATACTGACATTTTCTGCAACCATGCAGCATAAACCCGCCACAAATTGATGTCATTGGCACCTTCTACTCTGATTTGAATTCAATACTATCAGTCTACTGTTCTACCTAATAAATTGCCGGATGTGGCGCAATAATACATTGGTATTTAGCTACGATTAATTATGGAAGTTCATTTACGTAATGTTTACGCATCATTTCAGGTTTGGGTCAATGAGCTATTCTTGCTCTTTCTGCTGTGGGTTAACCCAGGAGACGGGAAACGAAGTCTTTGGTGCTTTCCAAAGACAAAGGTTTACCAGCAAACCATGGAGATTAAGGAAATGTTTTGTCGTCCAGCAGGCAAACATATAGGGTTACCTTTATCTGGTAACCCAGGAAGACTGGCTAAGACATCCCTGGATAAGAAACCTGGTTTAGAAAACGAAGATCAAGTGGCACAAGAAGTTATGAAGGCGTACCCGGGACTGTTTATGACTGAAACTTCTGCAAAAAAGATTGCGAAAGAAAAAAATATACTTATCCCAGACATACAGCCCGGGGGAAAACTTATCCCCTCTGTAGTGAATCCCGGTAAGAGGCCAGGTCGTCCAGGTCGTCCAGGTGCACAACATGATGGTGATATTCATTGCCCAACGTAAGTTTCTTTTATCTCCATTGTCTATTACCGGAACAATCTCAGTAAACTCAGATATAATATCACGGAATATTCCCTGATTTACCATCTCGGTTTACCTAGATTGTCCCCGGAAGATACAAAACAAACGCTTGACGAAGTATTAATTATATAAGTTTATTACCGATACGGAAATGTCCACGGTGATAATGTTTTATCCTCTGAGAGATTATTATCCATATTTGAAATCTTCATATTTCTTAGTCCTCTTACACTTCATCGGAATTAACTTTCGTTACACTGTGTTTAAGAAATAATGTTTTCATAGGCGTGCTCAATGGTTATTTTACGCACAATTAGTTGGGGAAAGTTTATGTTTTAGGGCAAGACCGCACCCTAAAATTTATAAACTTTCCCAAACCACTTTGCGTAAAAGAACCATTGATTTCACGCCTATGAAAACATTATTTCTATTCTATTGCACTACTCAAATTGATTATCTACAAAAATTATAATGAAAGGTTGAAATGATGTGGTAAAATTTGACATCCTTTCTCCCCTTTGTTGAACAAAACTCGTCCATTGATATTGGCACGATGCTTCCGCTCGGTTAGCATCCTGCCAATATCAGTGGACGAGTTATGTGATCTCTCAAATGGGGAGTGATACTGTCAGCTGTGTGGAAATTACGTGGATATATGTCTATTTGTGTCGCTTTGTTAATCAATTTCACAACGGAAACAGCAGTCAAACTTGAGAACGAAATGTCATCTTGTAATTTATTTGTTTGTTTTATTCGATTGTTACTTGAAAGCGGACGTTTTCCTCATCCGACTTGGGAAATGGAATCTGCCAACGAACACCTGCACTTGACGCGTGTTGATTTCACATAACCGTGCTAAAACGTGTAATAAATCCACGGTTATCTCGATGTTATTGACACAAGTGTTATAGAATCGTTATTTTAATATATTTGCCGTCAACAAACGAATATATCTGATTGAAATTATTTTAGCTATCGACAGCTGGAGAAGGCGCCCAATAACATGAAGAGTATACACGGTCAACAGAAGTCTATCGTCCATTTCGAGAAAGCAAGTGTCTTCCAGTACGTAGAGAAGGGGAAATGTGGGTAAGTTCCCAATATATATGCAACAGCTTCGGCACATACAGTATGAGAAGCATCTTCATTTTATCCAGCCAATTTCTACGTTCCCACTTCGAACTTCCCTTGATATATCTGGACCACAGTGATTTGAGTAGCAGGGGGTGTCTTCGTCGATGTTGTTGTTGTTGTGATTATATATATAATTTTTTTTGCAAGAATATATTTATTTCCCACCTTTTCATACACCACAATGACAGTAGATGTCATAAAAATGCTTTATATACGCCCTAAATCGATCTACATACCCCTCCTCTACTAGATCTCCATCTCTAATAGCAAGTGTGGTTACTTCTATGTTAAAGAATTCGCCACGAATCCCGGTACACAATACATTCTCCACGATATGGCTGGTTTCCAGTAACTGATAAAAGACTCCCGAAGACTTTTGAAATCGAGGCCGAAAAGCTTCGAATGCAGGAGAACTTACCTCATGGAATTCTCCACGCCCGTTTAGTTTTCACCATAGTTCACGTCTGCTCATCCATTTACTGTTGGTTGTCTGCAGACACCCGAATTACCCCCTGTACCGGGATTCGTGGCGAAAGACGGTATACGGCTTTAACATTAAGTAACCACACTTGTTATTAGAGATGGAGATCTAGTAGAGGAGGGGTATGTAGATCGATTTAGGGCGTATATAAAGCATTTTTATGACATCTACTGTCATTGTGGTGTATGAAAAGGTGGGAAATAAATATATTCTTGCAAAAAAAATTATATATATAATCACAACAACAACAACATCGACGAAGACACCCCCTGCTACTCAAGTCACTGTGATCTGGACCCCTTCAATGTTCAAATAACTTATAAATAGACACGAGACGTCACTGACCTCGAAAACATTTGAAATTCGAAATGGGTCGCACAAGAGCATTATTGATTGGCTGACCTAATTAGTGGGCACCATATTAGGAGGAAGGACGCCGCTAATAGGATGATGTCACTCGATGTGACTTCACTCGCAATCGATGTGTACATTCTGATTGGTTCTTCTGTCAATAGCTGGTGAAATTTACACCTCAGATTTTGAACGCTGAAGGGGTCAGATAAATCAAGGCAGGTTCGAAGTGGGAATGTAGAAATTGACTGGATATATAGAATGAAGATGTATGAGAATAGACACACAGCAAGGAATTTCGGCACTCAGATGAGGTTCATCTCAAATACAGGTTTTCTTTGTTGTTGTTTTTTGCCCCCGTTTCTGTCTTCAGGTCCTAATTTGTTACAATTATTCGGTAACTCCTACGCATGTCTTACGTTTACTCTGTTCGTTGATTCACTGTTCTTGCAGTTTGGACTTACTGTTTACTGCCCCTGCTGTCAAAACCGATAAATTCTGTACAAAAACTTGATTTACACAGTAAAATAGAACGTATGACCGTACCGCTGAACATTCATCACGAAGTGTGTTATACTAGTGTATAAAAGGAATAAAGAGTGTCTCAGATAAGCTTCAGTCTGGTATGCTTTCCTTTTCGAAAAATGTCTTTATCTGATTTGCAAGTCACGAAAAATGTATCCCAAAAATTGCATATCGGTCATGTTAGACGAAGTGACGTGAATTTATGGGATTTCCAGTAGTGGCAAATGGGGAAGTGGTCGGCCGTTGTCCCATTTGCTAACATGTCAAGTCACGTTGAAAAGCGGTATCTGCCCTTACATGAACTATATCCCATATATTTTTTCCTACACGACAATCTTTCCCTTTAAGGATGTCCGCTGCTGGTAAATACAAGTAATTAACTTTTTGAATACTGTGTGTTGCATTCATAATTGTGTAATATGAGGAAAAACAAAGAAAAAAATATAGGTTCGTGTGCATTTCTTAGCTGTAGACACTCTTAAATGGACTGCCCCATGCTCCATTTGTTAACCCAGAAAACATAGGGAATAACCCTGGTTTTGAAACATGTTCATGAAAAAATCATATAAATAGTATTTAACTTTTTCTTATATTCTACCTGTTTACAGATAATCACAATGCCTATCAAAATTTATCAAATTGGATGGATGTTGCTGTGCAAAATTCTCGGCTAGAAAGCTTTTAAAGGAAATTCCTATCTCGTAACCTAGGGAAGGGAGATAACCGAATAGGGAAAACAGGCAAAATGGCCACCAAAGCCAGAAATCACCAGTGGACATCCTTAACGAAAATATGGGAGGATATTATAAATTGAACTGTAAGAACACTATTGAACATATAGGGACCGCATCAACTAGATTATCTCATGTTACTTTGGCAGTAATGTGTACATGTGAGTAGTAGGGAGGATTGATCTTTTGTACCACGGTTTTCACTGCGCATGCGCAGAAATTATTTTGTGGGCGTGCGCATGCGTGAGTTTATGCAAATGAGTGGGCGTGGCCTTTTATGCAAATGAGGTCATTGGGTGCATTGGGTATATTCAAGATGGCGGCTTGTTTTTTCTAGGTTAGGGGTGGTCGGATTCAAGATGGCGGCCAATTGCACTTGTTGGACCCTTCATTTGCATATTTTCAAGATGGCGGCCTGTTTTTTCTAGGTTAGGGGTGGTCGGATTCAAGATGGCGGCCTGTTTTTGTAGGTGCGGACACTTGCACTTGTTTCGCGCCTCATTTGCATATTTTCAAGATGGCGGCCTGTTTTTCTAGGTTAGGGGTGGTCGGATTCAAGATGGCGGCCTGTTTTTTTGTAGGTCAAGGTCAATTGCACTTGTTTCGCTCGTCCTCATTTGCATATTTTCAAGATGGCGGCTTGTTTTTTCTAGGTTAGGGGTGGTCGTTTTCAAGATGGCGGCCTGTTAATGAGTTTTATGCAAATGAGGTCATTGGGTGCATTGGGTATATTCAAGATGGCGGCTTGTTTTTTCTAGGTTAGGGGTGGTCGGATTCAAGATGGCGGCCAATTGCACTTGTTTCACCTTTCATTTGCATATTTTCAAGATGGCGGCCTGTTTTTTCTAGGTTAGGGGTGGTCGGTTTCAAGATGGCGGCCTGTTTTTGTAGGTGCGCACACTTGCACTTGTTTCACCCTTCATTTGCATATTTTCAAGATGGCGGCCTGTTTTTTCTAGGTTAGGGTGGTCGGATTCAAGATGGCGGCCTGTTTTTGTAGGGCGGTCAATTGCACTTGTTTCGGTCCTCATTTGCATATTTTCAAGATGGCGGCCTTTTTTTTGTAGGTTAGGGGTGGTCGGTTTCAAGATGGCGGCCTGTTGTCCCCCTGAAAATATGCAAATGAGGTCTCTGGGGTTTTCCCCACTGTTTTCAAGATGGCGGCCTGTTTTTTGTAGGTTAGGGGTGGTCGGTTTCAAGATGGCGGCCTGTTGTCCGCTGAAAATATGCAAATGAGGTCTTTGCCTATGTCGTTTTCAAGATGGCGGCATGTTTGTGTGTGTTAGGGTGGTCGTGTTCAAGATGGCGGTCTGTTGTCCGCTGAAAATATGCAAATGAGGTCAATGGGCTATAAAAGGAGTTCATTTTTTAGGGCCAGGGTGTATTCAATCTGACTTACCTGACCTGTCTCCCAGCCAGCCAGCCACGCAGCCAGCACAGCCATCCATTTACTTTTTTCGAGTAAGCATGATACGTGGAGCAGATTTCCCCTTCGACCCAGCAGCACCTCCGGTTGAAGTCTTGCCTCAAGATGCACGTGTCAGGGCCATTTATCAAGGACACTGGGCTACCATACGCCATTGTTTTCACCGTGATCGTCGTCTTTTGGACTTATACAATTTTCGGCTGGAGGACCTCACGTATCTCACTACATATGCCGAGAACATTTTCAAAGATCAGGTGACAGCCTATAAGTTGAATGTCACATTTGGGTATATCTTACGACATAAAGAGACGGACCAACTGCGGTATTTCTATCCCAGTAACAATTCGTATGTGTTTGACCAGCCATTCACCATCACGGATGCGATTTCTCTGGAGCCGGTGGTCGAGCAACTCACTACATTAGACCCGTTGGAGTGGGCCCGCCTGCAACGCCCCAATACACAATGGTTGGTGGAAATGGTGACTAGCGTTACATTTTTCGTCACGAAAATGCGAGATCACCCGATCGGTGCTCCTGTACAACTTCCCCCGTGGTTGATTCATCGACAAGGCCTGTATGCATTAACAGCAGGAAAAAGGGGGCCCTACAAAGACCGGAAATGTCTGTTTCGGTGTTTGGCCGTGCATCTGGACGAGTGTCACCCCCGGAGTTGTGACACAGTGGCCGATGGCTATTGGGAAGAATATCTAGAGCAGCACGACATGGATAAGCGGCACTTCCGTGGAGTTCCCTTTAAGAATTTGGATGATGTGGAAACATTGTTCGATATTAATATCTTTGTTTATCGATTACGACGGGAGGATGACGACACCTTTGTGGCTGAATTGGTTCGTCGATCCACAGAACGGTATGCTGCTACGATGAAAGTGAATGTGTTCGATGACAATGGCGTGAGTCATTTTTCGCTCATTACCAATATGAGCCTGTACGCTCAGTCTTTCAGTTGTGCCCAATGCCATCGTGTGTTTAACCAGTCTCACAGCTTACATTGCCACGAGAAAATCTGTGACAACAGTGTCAAGCGAGTCTATCCGGGTGGAGTGTATCATAATACACCTACTATTTTTCAGGAACTGGCCGATGAGGGTATCATCATACCGGAAGAGGACCGTTATTTTCCCTACCGGGCATGCTATGATTTTGAGGCCGTGTTGGAGCCCATGGACCTGTTTTCGGCTAAAACGCAGTGGACACAGCGACATATCCCCTCAGTGTCAGCATTTCATCCAATGTACCTGGCTATGACGCTGCACCGGTGTGTTTCGTGTCCACGGGAGAAGCCCATGAGTTGATCACCCGTATGATGGAGTATTTAGAGCGAGTGAGTGCGGCCAGCACGGAATTGTTGGTGGCCAAGTTCGACGACGTACTGACCCAGCTGGACGACCGCATTCCTGAACCGGGTGTAGCGTTCAGCGACGATGAAGAGTCCGAGTCCGAACCCGAGTCCCAGCAGTCCCAGCCTCTGCAGTCGCAGGATGTTCCATTACCTAAACCGTATGCGAAGAAATTGAAGTTACGGTTCCTTCAATACTTAGGTCAGTTACCGGTGCTCGGCTTCAATTCGGGGCGATACGACTTGAACCTGGTCAAGGAATTTCTCTATCCTTACTTAGCGCAGTCCGATACCCTCAAGTCGGTGATCAAGAAGATCAACAACCACATGGCCCTCACTACCACATCACTGCATTTTCTCGATGTACGGAACTATTTAGCTCCAAATTGTAGCTATGACCAGTGGGTCAAGGCCTATGACTGTGCACAAACCAAAGGTTACTTTCCTTACACCTATATGACGAGCCTGGACCGCTTAGAAGACACCCAGTTACCACCTCGGGAAGCGTTTTACAATGACCTGAAAGGAGAAGCTCTGCCGGAGGCCACCTACATCGAACTCCAGCAGGTATGGAACTGCCACAGCATGAAGACGTTGCGAGATTTCCTGGTGTGGTACAACAATTTGGACGTCGTGCCCTTTCTCGAAGCGGCCGAGAAAATGGTGCAACTCTTTCGTCGCCAAATGCGTGTGGACATCTTCAAAGAGTGCTTGAGTTTACCCGGTCTGGCGCTTCGCCATCTGTTTCAAGACTGTCCAACCTACTTCTCGCTGATTCAAAAAAAAGATGCAGACATGCACGATTGTCTGAAGCGGAACATTGTGGGTGGCCCCAGTCTTATTTTCCACCGCTACCATGAGAAGGACGTCACTACTCTCCCTAGTGGGAAACCCTGTGCCAAAATCATTGGATTTGACGCCAATGCCTTGTACCTGTGGTCGCTCGCCCAACCTATGCCGAGTGGACATTATACACGTTGGTGGGCAGAAGGTAGGCATTTTACACCTGAACGGACGCCGTACAAACATCTCGCCGACCAGTGGCTAGATTGGGAAGCCTATCGACGGGCCATTTATATACGTCACCAGACCAACGCCACAGAGAAGCGGATAGGAGATCGCCGACTGCCCGTCGATGGGTTTGCCCTTGTACAAGGCACACCTACTGTATTCCAGTTTTACGGGTGTTACTGGCACGGTCACGAATGTCATTTTAGTGCGGGCCGCTTCAATGAGCGACGTGGAAAATCGGCACAAGAATTACGGGAAGAAGTAGTGATCAACGGTGATTATGTCAAAGAGCGAGGATTCCATCTCATTGAGATGTGGGAATGTGAATTCCACACGATGTGCCAGGCCCTGCCCCATTTACAACGGTTCTTAAAAGAGCGTGAATATCCCTTGAGTCGTCGGCGACTGCTCAGTCTACCCCAGATGTTGGACGCCATTCGTTCGGGTCAGCTCTACGGCTTTGTAGAATGTGATGTGCATGTTCCCGACACTCTCAAGCCCCTCTTCGCCCAGTGTCCGCCTATCTTCAAGAACACGCTGGTGGGTCGGGCTGACATTGGAGAGACCATGGGTGCCTATGCGGAGCAACACGAGTGTTTGTCTAAACCGCGCCGCATGTTGATTGGAAGTATGTGGGCCGAAAAAATCTTGCTGGGCACCCCCTTACTGCAGTGGTACATGAACCACGGTTTGGAAATTACTCAAATCTATCAAGTGATCCAGTACGTACCTGAGGCTTGTTTTGCGGAGAATGCGGACCTCGTGACGAAGGCCCGTCGTCAAGGTGATCAAGACCCGAGTCAGGCCATCATGGCTGAATGTTGGAAACTCACTGGCAATGGTTATTATGGAAAAACGGTAACCAACCAGGATAAGCACGTCAATGTGAACATTTGCACGACTACCCAAGCTCGCAAAAAAGTCAATTCCCCGCTGTTTCGATCCGTGGAGGTGATCGATGACGACACCTATGAAGTGACGTCAGCCAAGAAGACTATCCGGTATAATTTACCCCTCCAAATTGGGTGTATGGTCTATCAGATGGCCAAGCTGAGGATGCTGGAATTCATCTATGATTTGATGGGTGTGTATTTTGATCCCTCAGACTGGCAACTCATGGAAATGGATACAGATTCGGCCTACATGGCCGTTTCCCACCCGGACTGGGAGTCACTCGTCAAACCCGAGTTACGGCCACAATATGAGGCGGAACGGGACCAGTGGCTACCCCGACGCGATCACTACACCTACGACAAGCGGACACCCGGGCTCTTCAAGCTGGAGTGGAGTGGAGATGCTATGATTGCGCTCTCCTCCAAGACCTACTACTCTTACGGAGGAGATGGAGGAGAGGAAAATAAATTTAGCTGCAAAGGAGTGAGCCGGCGCGATCCCAACATAGACAAAGATCTCTACCTGGGCGTGTTACAAAGCCAGGCCAGTGCGAGTGGCACTAATCGTGGATTCCGTGTGGTGGACCACCAGATGCGGACCTATATCCAGCAACGAGACGCCTTTACTTTCTTTTATCCCAAACGAAAAGTATTGGCCGACGGTGTGAGCACTACATACTTGGACTTGTAAAATGTCGAACATTAACTGTGGATACACGAGTTATAAAACTGTAAAAGTAAAAGAGTGGTCTAAGGCGCCGGTATTAAGTGCTGGTGGGGGAAACCCGCGTAGGTTCGAATCCTACTCCTGACAAACTTTTTTTTGTATATACTACTACTATTCTATGTGTACATACCCTACTATTTGTACCCTGTATTCTATTTGTATAGTCTAATCCTTGCTTGTTGACTTAAATAAAGAGAGAAAAAGTCAAATCATTTTTTTTGTGTTTTTTCATCAATTTTATTCAACGTCAGAACAACAACGTCATAACAATATAACGTCATAACAATAATAAAACAAGATGCGCGCGCAGTACATTTTTTTAAGTTAACCAGAGAAATGGAGCATGCACATTAAAACGAGAGGCCGTCCAGTCATAGACGAGGACATCCCGGTCTTCGGCTTGACAATAATCATCAAACATATGTACAATGGTTGGCATAGAATGTCCTCTACTCCGGTGAGTGAGATAAAACACACAGTACTGTCCGCACACACTACTCAAGGGTCCTTGTAATCTTTGCGTATTCCAACGCCACTCTGTAGTAGAGACGTCCATGAATTTCACCAAATCGGCATGTAAGGGTGCAAGTCCGTAGGAATCAAAGTATTCGCCTTGGCCTAGGGTGTCCACGTACACCGCTATCCAATGTTCACCGGGTCCACTCCTCGGGTCTGTATTCAGGATGTAGGCTGCTGGGGTGGTGGAGTGAGTGGGAAACACATTGCGTGGAAACACACCTCGAAAGGGGATCTTGGGATCTCGCTGGAGTATGCTCATCAGCTGCTCTGTATCCATCTTAGGTGGCGAAGTCACACAGCACGTTTCTTTGGTGATCCACGCTGATGACGTTATCAAACTCGGCGTAGCAAATCACGTTAATGGTGTCGGGTACAGGGATGGAGAAACGCAGTTCCAACCGTAGGTTTCCTTTCCTGAGCAAAGCCAGTTGATGATCGTGTTCCAAGGTGGGGGTGAGGTCAAAGGCGAACAATGTGTACCCCTTCATAAAGTCGTCTCGACTGATGGTATTGCCTTCGTCCTGGTTGTTTTGTCCTGTAGCTGTAAACAGGTTCAGGTAGGTCCGCACATAGTTTTCCTTAGTAAAGTCCGGTTGTAATGGCCGGGCTGGAATTTGATGGCCGGCCACGTGCAGTGCCACAAAGTTAATGTTGAAATGTTTAAAATTGAACGGATTCTCAGCCCAATTTCCATTGAATGCGGTGTTGGTCACACACGCCAGGGTAAGTCGTTTAGGCAGATCCCCTAGAAATAAATTTTCACGATTGGCCATCATCGAACCTGTGGGCACAGAGAACACCTTGGTCTGTACGCGTCGGATGGGGTACATGGCTGGTTTTTTCGCTAAGGCTTCCATGTGACCCAGCAACACGCCCTGTTGCAAATCTACCGTACGCACAAACAGGGCTGCATCTTCAATGACGATCTGGTAATCGATATCGCCCTCTCCACCGCACATTAAGGCGAACTTAGGTAAGGACCGGATCAACTTGATCTTGATGGATACACCGTTCATCATGTAGCGGTCTTGCATGAACAGATCGGCGTGCAGTCGTCCCATCATATCGATGGACTTGCTTTTGGCTGCCAGTTTTTTGCGTGACTCGAACCCAGCATTGCCACCGGTTATGTTGTCCAGGTATCCGGGTCTATCCCTGAAGTACAGCTCAGCTTGTAAGTGTGATTCTTTGGCATCAATACCGTACGACAACAGCGTTTCCATGTAGGCTCGGTACGGGTACGTATTGGTGGACGTACTGATGAGTTTATCGTTCAGACCTATATCCACCTGTTGGAACAAGGAGTGCAGCCAAACATTCACCGGGCCTACTGGCGCATCGACCGCTATCTCCGTCCCGTCCCTGTTCGTTATTTTGGCTTTCACGTACAAGTAGGTGTGGGCTAAATCCAGGTAGGCCGTATCTTTGTTTTCAATGGTAAATTCTACGGGCCCCATCCCCGTCAGGCTAGCCAGGGGTCGATGTTCTACCCAACGTCCTTCGCCTACACTCGTTTGGGTGGGTGGAACAGTCCACAAATCCAATTCACTGTTGGTAGACGGACACGACTCGGAGTGAATGTATGCCATTATGCGAAGATGTCTCTCCTACTATTACTTCTCTTCTTTTTCTTCTTCTTCTGGGGCGTAGTCCTTCTCCTCTGGGGTGTTGGACGTTGAATGAATGGGGGCAGTGTCGGTCTTTGTCTTTTAAGGGCTTTGGCGATCAAGACGCTGCCCGCTTCTTTAGCCCGGCGTTTCAAAGCTTGTCGGGGTGCTGTGCCTTCCATCACATCACCGGCCACGCGCAATCCACTGCGTACCGCTTGTTTTCCCACCGCTTTCACACCCCGTGTCACCATGGGTAAAAACGTTTTCACAATGCTGCCCAGGATGTTCCCCAATCCGTGACCGCGTTGCATGCGTGCCCCGCTAAACACGGGCAAGTTTCCCCCGTTTGTTTCTTGTAGTAGTCGGCATAGCTGGGCGTATGGCACTGGTAAGGCACGTACATTATACGAAGTGAGGAGAGCGAGCTTGTCGGAGAGCAAGTGTCAGCACCACTTTTCCTCGTTCGAATGGGATCGGACGTCCCCTGTCATCTCTTATATCCACCGTGATCGTGTTGATATCGGTATGGCGTACGGGCAGGTACATGATATGGTTGAAACTTTCGGTGGCTTGTTCGCCATACGTCTTGGTAATGGGCACCACCCGTAACAGAGGTGTGTTCACATCACCCACAATATGGCTGTCCACGGCGTCCGAGTAGACGTACAGTGCGTACATACCTACTTTCATATCCATCAAATAATCCCCGTTGACAATGGTGGATCCCTTGTAGACGGATTGAGGCATCCTTAACATTTGCTGTAGCATAGGACTGAGTTTCACATTCGCGTTAGCGGTCAGCATGATAGAGCTCCTGTCGTTGTGTACGTCGACATCGAACAATATCTCTCTCTTGATGTTCAAGGATATCAGGTGTGTTGCAGCACCCGTGCTGAACTTTAGGGCCTTGTACTTCATCAAGCCATTCAGAGCCTGTATGAACGTCTGCGGTGTATCGTATTGGCCTTGGGGGAGAATGAGTTTGTAGACTTTTATCTTCGTAGGTCACTTCGTACCATACTTCTCCGTCTTGTACATTGTACCATGAATAAGGGTATTGAATATCCACCAGTCCACATTCCCAGCGTCCCGGTAAATGTAACGGTTGGGGTAATTGCGTGACATACTTGGTCAAGGTGTTCTCAGGAAACACGTCGAATGAGCTATTACTGGGCAACGTCAGGTAAACATGACGACGACTGAACTTTCTGGCTTCTGCACCGGGGTTTTATAGGAGTTATTTGTGTGTCCTTAGTAAGGTTCCCAACCCTTGGGCGCCTGACCTCGGCGTTGTGACCGTCGCGGTGACTTAGCTCTGGGGCTTTGCAGGGGATGGCGTGGTAAAAGGGGTGACGAAGTAGGTGGCCGCCGTGCGGGTGTTTTGGTCGGCGTGTGCGGTTGCCATTCACCACGTTCCCAGATAGGGGAAAGTCGAGAGGGCGCTTGCATCCAAACAGGTGACGAAGTAGGTGGCCGCCGTGGGGGTGTTGTGGGTGGCGTGTGCGGCTGCCATTCACCACGTTCCAGGGTAGTGGGGAGACGTCGAGAAGGGGCTTGCATCCACTTCCAGCGTTCACGATTTCCTACCAATTCTTGAGGGGTGTGCGTGTCTTTTAACCCCTGAGCAAAGGCTTCCCAGCCCGGTGGATTAGAGTGTTTGCGAGAACGCACCATATCGTTGATTAAATCCGTGATATGAGACCCCGGCACCACTTGGTTGCGAATCAGTAGGTTTCCTTCCGCATTCCAATCCATATCGGCATTCTGTTTCACCCGATCCAACAATAAACGGGCCCTGGTCTTGTAGGCTTTAGGCACACTGGCCAATACTTCCTGTTCCAGCTCAGGTGAGGCCGAGGATGACGGTGGTGGTGGTGGTGGTGGAGGGTATGTAGTGGGCGTAGTGGTGGGTAGTGTACTACTACTAGTACTACTTCCTCTATATTGATCCATAAACGTCTGGTACCGGTTCAGCGTATGATGGTAGAGTTGAATTTTCTCGTGATCGGGCAATGGACGTTGCAGTATACTATTCATTTCTTCATCGAGAGACTGGAGTTTTTGCACGGTGGCCGGGACGGGATAGGGAGATTGTAAACTCTGTAACAGTCGAGGTTCGACCAGCATCATTTTTTTCGTATGCTCCATGTTAGCGTCCCAAGATGGACCCGAGTAACGGGCCCAGTACCGTAGCGGCTAAGGGAGCGAGAAGTGCGCCGAGAAATCCACCTCGCTGTAACACTTGTTTCTTCTGCTTGACACTGCCCGTCTTCTTGACCAGCGTGCGGAGACCCGCCTTGTGCCGTTGCAATTTTCCTTTCTGCAGAGGACTCAGGGGGACATTGCCTTTTAATACATTATGAGCGACTTCACACAAACACCGGACCAAATCCCGATCCGCGCCGCGCACCAGGGCCCGGCCCACTTCCGGAGGCGCGCTGCGTAATACCCGCAGAGCGGGCGCGTGCTTGCGTACGCGTGCAGACATGACGCTTGAATGAAGGCTAGCCACCGTGGTCT
>JAVTVY010026022.1:0-11568 GCA_036873755.1 Hanleya hanleyi
ACCCCATGTGACACAATACTCGCTTCTGATTGGCTGTCGCGTGACGTCACAGAGGTCATATGCAAATTTCTGAGGTCAATGTGCGCCAATTTACTCTTTGTATACTACTTGCGTGTGTGTGAATCCCTATATGTACAGACATCACCACCATCACTGGACTTTGACGCCCGTCAACGCCCGGTGGTGGTGGTAGCTCCCGTGAGGTGAAGCTCTTGGGTTAAGGGTGCAACACAGGTACGCTTGCTTTTACGGACAGTAAGGCCCGTGAACGCCCAGCTTAACGCTTAAATGCCCTGACGGCGTCTTGAATGTTCTTTAAAGCCTATATAATACTCAAACAGTAGGGGCCTGGGCTGAAAAATGTTCATTCAAATTACATGTATAAGGGTACCGTACCCGTATGTCTTCTGAGAATGACGCACCAACGTCCGGATATTAACTGGAGATTTTAATGTTGATTTTGAAGTTAGCTCTTGTTCCTAGGCTAATGGTAAAGACGGCATGATGTGTAGAATATTTTAAAAGGTATAAAAGTCGAAGTTTTCATCTATCCGACTCCATATATAAGCAGGATATTCAGCCAACCTGAATACAGATCCAATTATTGAATACAGATCCAATTATTGGTACTCGCTAAATATATAGCATTTGTTATAATTTTGATCATATCGGGATTGACCGTTTGATTTTATCGAGTTATGCATCAATCCCTTAATACATTTAGTATACATATTGAACGTGGTGTAACATCACTTTCAACAATATATTCAACATTGAATATCGAATGTCGAACGTCGAACTTCTTGCTAACTTCTGCACGTTATTTCTTGTTGGCGGTCGAGTGAGTAGCTAATGACCTGAAGTGTAAGTGGTGAGTCTCATTAGCTAGCGTAACAGTCCCAATGAACCTCCATGGAACTGCTTGATCTGTATCCAAAGTAAACGTAAACAGCAAAAACGCGACACGCCGAAAACGCGAAAATGTGCCACGAAACATCGAAAACGCGAGCATGCAAAAACGCAACAATGCGACAACGCGAGAATGCGATGCGCAAAAATGTTTCGAGTTTTCTCATCGCGTCTTCGCATGGCATTTTCGCGTTGTCGTGTTACTATTATCGATGCGAAAATGCGAATCACGAGATGGCCGCATCCGACTGCCATAGTCATAGCGTTACTGAACCATGTCTGAGAGCAAAACTCATATCGAGGCGAGACAAAATTGGTTTCCCATTTTCCAATACTGCTCTTCCACAGAAATTCATTGCCATAGCTTTTTAGATTGGATAATAATCTGAAACTATAATAGAATTATTCGGAAAACACAATATTGGTCTCAACATTTATATCACAAAAACTTAATTTCCAACCTACCAAGCACGGGGGCCCATGCCCCCCCCCCCCCCCCCCCCCCGCCCCCTCCCTACCAAACTTTCTACCCTATCTCCCCGAATGCCAGGAACTGGAGAGCTGACACTCTGGGACTTTATAGTTTATCATATTGGGGCAATTTTAAACCTATTCCCATAACCTCCTGAGTAGCGGATCGTGTGTAAATAAAAAATGGCGGCTATGTGGGCTACCAGAAAAGTGATGTTTTCGTCATTTTTCTTCAAAATTCGTGTTTTTCTTCGCGACAAAGGCGGTCAAAGTTATTTTATCTCACATGAGATTATTATTTACTAAAAAAAAGTCTTTTAGAAAATTACGTCAGTGAGTCGTCATCATGACGGCCATCTTGGATTGCTTTACATTTTCACGGTTACTACAAAGACTTCGAGAAAAAGCTCAGTTCTGCTTGAATTTGGTCTTTAAAAGTTCTATATAAATGAACCCGTTCACTTTGACATTCGCGTCATCTTGCATCTCATCATTTGCTTTTACATACGTAAATTCCAGTAATTTTTCCCCATTCATGCCATTAGATAATTTTTCGCTCATTTATGATATATGATAACATATATGCTAAACGCCGAATTACAAGTGCTCAGTTTCAATGACAGCTGCAGAATTGTGCAATTCCGAGAGAAGGAGTGGGCTTTCTTTGGGACACTGGAGTAATAGCGCCAGTACTGCCAAAGCTCAGTCGGTACACTATAAGAATGATTGGGTGAAATCTACCCCAAAACATTTAGTGACTTTTAACACTTTTGTGTATAGACGTGACCTACCCAATGTCATTGGGTAGAAGAATACTGAGTCGGAATGAATTTTGACACAGTTTCGTCAAGAGTACGTTAACCAAACATTTTCGACCAAAATGTTTTGGGTCGAATACCCGTTGGCCCAATATTTTTAGATCACGGTGACCAAATGATGCTGGCAGGGTAAGGCAGCTCCGCGTTTAGGAGGGATCGTGGGCAATTCGAATCCCGCACACGGCTTATTTATTCTTTTTCCTTATAATGTTCATTAGTAATATAGATTTATTAACTTAAATTATTACCTGAAGTAATATACTTCCGGTATATGTTCAAATGAAATAATAAAGGTACTCTTACCGAAGGTATAACCAGCTGGATAACCTTTGACACTGCCTTCGGAATCCGAGTGGAAATGTAAGGTCATGAAGTTTCCTTATGACAAGTATGTCAGGAGTCTATACCAACGACATTCCTATCTGAGGACAGTCGTGTTTCAGTTTCATACAAAGAACAACACCAAGTAATCCGTGCAGTTTCCGGTAAAATCCGAGATGGCGAGATCCAACAGGTGTATTTCCAGGTAAATTCTAGATCCACTTGGCGCAGTTATGTGAATATCGCAATCCATGTCATCGAAATATGAAATTGGATTGTTCCAACTTTGAATTGTGGCTCGAGGATAGTTGCCATAGCTTTGGCGACAAAGAGACATGTCGTAGTCTCCCCAGCTCAGATTTAACCCTTTCTTTTTCACCGAGTAGTCGCTTTTAAATGCCAGTTTTACGGTATTGTGCATTGTTACGTAATAAATGTTACGTAGATAATGATCTCCCGCAGTAGGTTTTATCTCTTTTACTCTCGGAAATTTCCAATATTTGGAAGTAATCGTACAAGCAATCCTCTTGGAACTCAATATCCAAAAAGGATATGTTGAAGAATATTCGATAATGGTCCGGGAGAACAATGTTTAGCATTCTTATAATGTCGTTGTCCTAATTTCCATCAGAGTCGCTTGGAGCTACTTCATTCACCGTTAATTTCGGTGCTTGTCGTCTCCGGAAACAACACGTTGGAATCTGGGAATAAAAAATGATATACCAAAATTTATATATTTTTCAGATCCTGCATTCATTATGCAGTTTCGTTCATAATAGTAGACGTCAGACTTGGCAGCCATCAACGATCAAACAATTTCCGCGTCAATAATCGAAAGACCTATGAAAGTATGAAATTTAGCACCAATTCCAAATGTGTATGAAAAGAACACAAATATGGGTCTAATACAGTGGTCTATTAGTGTCATCCAATAAAACTATACATTTACTCTATGATTTCATGTTTCTCATAAGTTTAACTATACATTTTCTCTATGATTGCGTATTTCTCTTCAATTCACCTCGACCGTTTGATGATCACTCATGCTGTATTTATCCGCTATGAGAAATAAACAGGAAAACTCAAAATAAACGACGTTCAAATCAAATTTACAAACTAAACATTTTCTCCGCGGTGTAAACCTTTTCTTCGCGGTGTAAACCTTTTATCCCCCGTGAAAGTCTTTTCTCCGCGGTGTAAACCTTTTCTCCGCGGTGAAAACCTTTTCTCCGCGCTGGAAACCTTTTCTCCGCCGTGTAAACCTTTTCTCCGTGGTGTAAACCTTTTCTACGGGGTGGAAACCTTTTCTCCACGGTTGAAACCTTTTCTCCGCGGTGTAAACCTTTTCTCCGCGGTGCAAACCTTTTCTCCGCGGTGGAAACGTTTTCTCCGCGGTGGAAACGTTTTCCCCGCGGTGGAAACGTTTTCTCAGCGGTGAAAACGTTTTCTCCGCGGTGGAAACCTTTTCTCCATGGTTGCAACCTTTTCTCCGTGGTGTAAGCTTTTTCTCCACAGTGTAAACCTTTTCTCCGCGGTGTAAACGTTTTCTCCGCGGTGGAAACCTTTTCTCCGCGGTGGAAACTTTTTGTCCGCGGTGGAAACCTTTTCTCCGCGGTGTAAACCGTTTCTCAGCGGTGTAAACCTTTTCTCCGCGGTGGAAACATTTTCTCTGCCGTGGAAACGTTTTCTTCGCGGTGGAAACCTTTTCTCCGCGGTGGAAACACGTGTGACTTGACAGCCTCGCTCTGGCCTTGTTCCGCCATATTGTTTTCATGGAAAACAATCGGTTTTAGGTGAGAGTAGTATATAAAGCGTATTTGGAAGCCCACTTAGAGGCAGATAACTCTGTTGGAATAATTCCTGGTTATATCCCTTGATTCGCACATTTCTGCCCCTAAATAGGACTCCAGATGCCCTTTTACTACTTATCAAATTGACGTCACTATGATGTCAGATCCGGATAAAAAGGTCAAAGTTCACAGGTCACATCTGGGTCAAAAGTTCAAATGTCATTTCCGGTCACAGCCCAACAATAAGGCCCTAACTAAGACCCCAGTGACTTCCAATGTGAATCTCCCGGAATGCACGTCATCAAACAGGGTCTCCGACAATATCGCCAGCACTATGCACATCAGTTTCTCCACAGAGCTCAATACACGCGGGTCGTTCCGTATTGCCATGAAAAAACCCCTGAAACCATGGGAAGTTAGACATATACTAACAACGATAATCTATAGGTGCTGTACGATGTTATTATTACGGCTCTATGATCAGTGCGACCACAGGATCGAGCGTTTACTGTCCACCATGTCTTCGCAGACTGTAAGCAAACAAAAATGGTGGCGCTGGCTGTGGGGATTTCCTTTTGACATCACGACATCGATCGTGCTGCCCTTTGACGCCTGTCAACGCCCGGTGGTGGTGGTAGCTCCCGTGAGGTGGAGCTCTTGAATCGGAAGTGACCCGCACCCTGGTGTACCCTATGCCTTTCGGGCTATAGGTTTAAGGGTGCATCACAGGTACGTGCGCATGCGTGCGATGATGTCATTTCCGAGCTCTGAGGCTCCAAAAGCACCGATCCAAGAGCTTCACCCCACGGGAGCTACCACCACCACCGGGCGTTGACGAGCGTCAACGCCAGGTGGTGGTGGTGTCTGTACATATAGGGATTCACACACACATACACACACATACACGCACACGCGCACGCACACACACCACACACACACTGATTCTGATTGGACAAGAGCAACGCAACATACCAGCGTGGGTCTGGTGTACTGGAGGGGATAAAAAAATGATTGACAGACACCCTTGTTGTTGTTGTTCTCTCACCGGTCTACATCATGGCCTCAAAGAGTTATGCTATGGCTTAAGGCGTAACGACAGGCGTTGACAAGCGTCACCGCATTTCGATGAATTAATGTCAATTCCATGGAATATCTAGAAAACCAGAGCTCCAGGGCTAATTCACCGTTGAAGCGTTAAGCTTGGCGTTGACAGGCGTTGCTACAAGATGACACCTCACAAGACGCATTCGGATCTCTACCCCAAAACCGTTCCTTCACACCCCAAAAATGCCTCCTTTGGCTACTACTCCTACTAATGACGTCACCAATGACGTCACAGATGACATGGACATCCCTCGAGTCGTGGTCTGTACCACGAGAGCTTGACGAAGACACCTGACAGGGTCCATTTGGACCACGGATGGTCCCTCTCTACCCAAAAAACCTTCCATCACACCCCTAAAATGCCCCCTTTGGCTACTACTCCTACATGGACATCCCTCGAGTCGTGGTCTACACCACGAGAGCTTCACACTGATACCCCACACGGTCCATTTGGACATGGGATGGTCCCTCAATCGCTCAAACACACCCCACGCACCCTCAAAATGATCACTTTACTTACTACATCCCAATTGCGCATGCGCTACCCCATCTCTACCCCAAAAGAACCACAAAAATGCCTGCTTTCTATACTACGGCCAGACTGTGCATGCGCAGAATGATGAAACCGCACAATACATTAGTCCAGTCGCCGAATGCTACTCCGTGAGAGCTTCAAAATAAGACCTCATACGACCCAATCGGACCAATATCGGTCCCCTGGACCCCAAAACACCCACCCCAGCGCTAATTGCCCAATGCGCATGCGCACAGAGACTTTTTCAAAAAAATTCACCGCTTGGCTTTGAGACCCCTCCCATCGTGTTCTACCTGGTGAGGCGAGAAAAACAAGGTGCCACAACTCATACCGCAAATGTCCATGCGTGGGTTTTCCAGTGGGACAAACATTGTCCACTGAGCATGTTTGGACCTATGCAGGCCTACCTGAACTTTTCAAACAAAATCACCGCCTAGCTTCGAGAACCCTCCCATCTTGTTTTACAACTCGAGACGAGAAAAAAAGATCACACAACCTACATCGCAAATGTCCAGGAGTGGGTTTCCCAGTGGGACAAACATTATCCACTGAGCCAGTATGGGCTTATCCAGACCAACCTGACTTTTTCCAAAACTTTCGCCGCTTAGCTTCGAGAGCACTCCCATCGTGTTCTAAAGCTCGAGACGAGAAAAACAAGATGCCACACCCCATAGTAAATCCACAAGAAAAAAAATGACCACCCCTATCCCATACATGCATTGCCCGTACAGATGCAAATGTGCGAATCAGGGAAGATGACCCGGAATTTGCCCCACTGAGCGTTCGCCCAGTCAGAGTTGTCTCCCTTGCCTCCAAAGGGCAGCACGATCGATGTCGTGATGTCGAAAGAAAAACAAGGTGCCACATATCATACCGCAAATGTCCATGCGTGGGTTTTCCAGTGGGACAAACATTGTCCACTGAGCATGTTTGGACCTATGCAGGCCTACCTGAACTTTTCAAAAAAAATCACCGCCTAGCTTCGAGAACCCTCCCATCGTGTTTTACAACTCGAGACGAGAAAAAAAGATCACACAACCTATATCGCAAATGTCTAGGAGTGGGTTTCCCAGTGGGACAAACATTATCCACTGAGCCAGTATGGGCTTATCCAGACCAACCTGAATTTTTCAAAAACTTTCACCGCTTAGCTTCGAGAGCACTCCCATCGTGTTCTAAAGCTCGAGACGAGAAAAACAAGATGCCACACCCCATAGTAAATCCACAAGAAAAAAAATGTGCACCCCTATCCCATACATGCATTCCCCGTATAGATGCAAATGTGCGAATCAGGGAAGATGACCCGGAATTTGCCCCACAGAGCGTTCGCCCAGTCAGAGTTGTCTCCCTTGCCTCGAAAGGGCAGCACGATCGATGTCGTGATGTCGAAAGGAAATCCCATAGCCAGCGCCGCCATCTGCGTAGACATACTCGACAATAAACGCTCGACCCTGTGGTCGCACTGATCATAGGGTCGTAATAATAACATCGTACAGCACCTATAGATATGTTTATTACTATATGTCTTACTTTCCATGGTTTCGTGGCAATACGGACCGACCCGCGTGTATTGAACTCCGTGGAAAAACAGAGGATTCCCCACTTGCCATTTATGCTGGGCATAGTGCTGGCGATATTGTCCAATGTTGTTGGGTCGTGACCGGAAATAACCTTTGGCCTTTTGACCCGGATGTGGCCTGTGGCCTGTGACCGAAGAAAAGGTTTCCAGCGCGGAGAAAAGGTTTACACCGCGGAGAAAAGGTTTCCAAGGCAGAGAAAAGGATTTCACCGCGGAGAAAAGGTTTCCAGCGCGGAGAAAAGTTTCCACCACGGAGAAAAGGTTTCCGCCGCGGAGAAAAGGTTTACACCGCGGAGAAAAGGTTTCCACCGCAGAGAGAAAATTTACACCGCGGAGAAAAGGTTTCCACAGCGGAGAAAAGTTTTACACCGCGGAGAAAAGGTTACATGTAACACCGCGGAGAAAAGGTTTATACCGCGGAGAAAAGGTTTCACCGCGGAGAAAAGGTTTTCACCGCGGACAAAAGGTTTCCACCGCGAAGAAAAGGTTTCCACCGCGGAGAAAAGGTTTACACCGCGGAGAAAACGTTTTCACCGCGCAGAAAAGGTTTACACGCGGAGAAAAGGTTTTCACCGCGGAAAAAAAGTTTAATCCGCGGAGAAAAGGTTTCCATCGCGGAGAAGAAAAGGTTTACACCGTGGAGAAAAGGTTTCCACGCCTTAGAAAAATTTTCCACCGCGGAGAAAAGGTTTCCACCAGGGAGAAAAGGTTTTCACCGCGGGGAAAATATTTCCACCGCGGAAAAAAGGTTTAGACCGCTGAGAAAAAGTTTACACCGCGGAGAAAAGGTTTCCACCGCAGAGAGAAGATTTACACCGCGGAGAAAAGGTTTCCACAGCGGAGAAAAGTTTTACACCGCGGAGAAAAGGTTACATGTAACACCGCGGAGAAAAGGTTTATACCGCGGAGAAAAGGTTTCACCGCGGAGAAAAGGTTTTCACCGCGGACAAAAGGTTTCCACCGCGAAGAAAAGGTTTCCACCGCGGAGAAAAGGTTTACACCGCGGAGAAAACGTTTTCACCGCGCAGAAAAGGTTTACACGCGGAGAAAAGGTTTCCACCGCGGAAAAAAAGTGTAATCCGCGGAGAAAAGGTTTCCATCGCGGAGAAGAAAAGGTTTACACCGTGGAGAAAAGGTTTCCACGCCTTAGAAAATCTTTCCACCGTGGAGAAAAGGTTTCCACCAGGGAGAAAAGGTTTTCACCGCGGGGAAAATGTTTCCACCGCGGAAAAAAGGTTTAGACCGCTGAGAAAAAGTTTACACCGCGGAGAAAAGGTTGATTTCTCATCGCGGATAAAAACAGCATGAGTGATCTTCAACGGGAAAAAAGGGTTTCCACCGCAGAGAAAAGGTTTAAACCGCGGAGAAAAGGTTTCCACCGCGGAGAAATGGTTTACACCGCAGAGAAAAGGTTTCCACCGCGGAAAAAAGATTTCCACCGTGGAGAAAAGTTTTCCACCGCGGGGAAAATGTTTCCACCGCGGAGAAAACTTTTAGACCGCGGAGAAAAGGTTTACACCGCGGAGAAAACGTTTAGTTTGCAAATTTGAATTTAACGCCGTTTATTTAGAGTTTTTCTGTTGATTTCTCATCGCGGATAAATAGAGCATGAGTGATCATCAAACGGGCGAGGTGAATTGAAGAGAAATACGCACAGAGAAAATGTATAGTTAAACTTATGAGAAACATGAAATCATAGAGACAATGTATAGTTTTATTGGATGGCAGTAATGAGCCACCGTACTCTAAAGAGAGAAGCGGGCAACCGTTTTTATAACGCATATATCCACGCCATTGAAAGGTTCTAAAATCCAAAATAAAAATGCTGAATATCAGAAGCCGACTTCTTTGGAAGAGAGAAGCAGATAGCAGTTTCTAACGGTACCAGGGAGAAGAAATGTTCATGTACTGTTCAAGTGTAAGACACGCTGGCGTTTTATCATTGAGTGGGCATTAGGGCTCGGACCACTAAAAAAAAGTCCCTAGCCGTTAACCCCTCTAAATAACCTCTGCCATAGAGGACAAGTTTTTGTGCTGATTTTTTCCCCAGCTTCCTTTTGATAATGAGACAAGGGCTTGCATGGCCAACATTAAGCATGACAAGTGCCCTTTTGAGTTGTGACTTTTGTTTTGAATTCACTGCATAATTCATGCCAGTCTGAGGCACTATATGCAGGTGCGTAGACTCTGCTTTTTGGAGGTAAGTTATTCGCCGGAAGTACAGTGCTTGCCCACAGGACGCTCTAGCTCGAAATTTTGATGGGCGACCCCCGCCAAGAAGTAGATGGCGATGCAGGACTTGAATGGAACTACAAACTGCCAAGAGATGAAAGTCCAAAAATAATTAATAAATCAGCCAGGTGCACTTTCATTAACATGGCCGTCAATGTAAATTTAATAGTGGTCCGAGCCCATTAGGTCCGGCGTAAGATTACTGGAGTTTAGACAGGCTGCCTCCCTTTGTATTCTGTACGGAATACGAAGGGAGGTAACCAGTCTCAATAGAGTTTTATAGAAACAACATCAGTGCATCACGGTATATCGTCCAGTTTGGTAGCTCTTGATTGGTCAATTCAAATTTTTTAAATAAATTCGCAATTTTCATTGGCCTGTTGAGAAAATTAGAAGCAAATCCTGTTAATCATAAAGTTTCTGTGAAGGTTCATTCTAATACATTGTAACTGATATGTCTACGCTACATGTACCTGGTCAAATAAATTATGTACAATAAAGTAGAAACCTTGTTTTCGGCTACAGATCAATCCAAGTTCATCCAAGCAGGGTTTCTCGATGACGGTATACCAGGATAAGGCGCCCTCGCTGCATACATTCACATTGGATATGAAAATTGCTTCACATATTTCTGCTGTTAAACGAGAGACGTTTAAAAAGTATATAGTTTCATCAACGCATTCAAATTTCTTCAGGAACTCATCGTCATTCGAGCCCGAATCAATCCACCATGGCGTAAGACGGTGGATTGAAGCTATGCCCATATCAACCTCCCGTTTATTTAAATAAATTCTAGATAAATAAATTTAACTGTGGAAAGAATTGTTCGGATTAAAATTTAAAATGTCGAAAGCTGTCACCAACATTTGATCACAAACAAAAGCGGCTGCATGTATCTAGAAACTGACAAGATAGTGCCCGATAACCACGCTAGCTTTTAGAGCCTATCTGAAGACGCGTTCAGGGTATTGTCCTTCCAAATCTCCACATTGCTCGTGTCTTGAAGGACAGGAAAAAAAATAGTTGGTATTTTACATCGATAAATCTCTGGGTACTCTCGTATTCCTTAGATGAAATGCCGTGTCTGGGAGAGAGGAGACATTCCAAACGCTAATACGATATATCATTCCTCGTGAATCGAGACAATGAACCGAGAGATCACGTGCTATGAACTTTTGGAACCTCCAATATACGAAGGAAAATTTCCTACTTTTTAACAGTCGATTGATACATTCAAAATTTTAAAAAAGAAATCCGCTATTTTCATTGTTGTGGAGAAATTTCTTCCTGTCGATCACATATTATCACGTCCAAGGAAGCCTATCATACAATGACTTATACAAATTTTATATTTATTCCATACAAGAGGACATGGTTTTCAGTACACACTATACATTTTCCATACAGTGTATTTTAAATTTTGAGAGTTCCATACATTTGACATACAGTCCTGATAATCCTATGTTTTCCCATACATTTACCAGTCTTTTGACATCATCATTTCACCATTGCCCATGCATCTTCCATACACTGTTCATACAGCTTTCATACACTCTATACACAAGCCATACATTTGCCATACATCATTCATACATTTGATTTTGATCAGGGATAGTCTCTGTAAAGGTTCATTATGTATAAATCACTTCAATGTGTGAACAAGAACTCGATTATAACTTTATCGGAGAGAACTGTCATTATAAGTCAATGATGACTCAGCGCTATAGAGCTTCTGAGTTTGTGATATTCAAACACAATCGTATACAACGACGATCCGTTTGAATCCCCTTTCCCACTTTAGTTCTTAGA
>JAVTVY010026023.1:0-10711 GCA_036873755.1 Hanleya hanleyi
ACTTCCTCCTTTGCAAACATAAAGTTTCTGAGTAAAACAAACCTCTCTGACTTTCTGAGTAAAACAAAACTCTAATGATGATATATTCTAAAGGCAAACGTTAAGACGGAAATGTGACAATACTTTAGGTGTTGATTATCGGGAGGATCAGAGAGACAGCCCATAAAACCTGAGACTGAAACTGTTTCGGCTGTTGAAGAAAACAGCGAACTATCTGTTCATGAAATTAAACAGAAACTTGTGGCACTCGGTGTTTCAACAAAACTAAGAAAGAAAGAAAAACTTCTGTCATTGCTGAATAGATTGAATTCATGATATGGCACAATTTACTGCGAAATTTTTGCACTCATTGGTCAAAATGAGTGCAAAGTGTCATATATTGTACATACATGTACTATTTGTAAATAAAACAATACCCATATAATCGTTTGTTACAATCTTCTATTTTGCATTGAAGTGGTTTAATTATATAATGATTGGTCAGAAACGACTTCGCCTCGTGCAATACACAATTGGAATCCATGCTTAATCCGCCCAGCAGGTATCGTCACCTGTCACCAGGTCTCCGCGTTAATTGCCACCGACCGGCCCCCACTTAATCACTCTAGCTGAACCCCTTATAGAGTCTTTCTCTAAAAATTCTCAAACTTTAAATTGAAATGGAAGCAAGAAGATATTTAATAATTAGACCAAATAAAGAACCATGAGATAGAACACGATATGGTTTGTATAACGCCATGCTGGCAAATATCGTTGGCTGAACGGTGTTTTACCTATAAACGTTTAAAAGTGAGCTACTTTCGGCTTTTTCGTGAAAACCTATGCTAAGGTATAGGTAGAAAATGCAAATTGAACCCTCATTCTTAAATCAAATTGGAAGCAAGTAAAACATTTTCCATGGGAAAATAAAATAGCACATCGTATGGATATACTATTCGAAATTAACTTAATATGCTGGCAAATGTTGTCACCCTAACAGAAATGCTCGATTTTCAGCTTAGAAAAGCACGGTCCTATCTAATCCAGGTTAAATTTCCCAGGCCATGTTGAGCAGTGGAGTCGATCTGCGCCAGACAGAGTTGTCGTCCCTTACTACTCGAAGTTGGACATGTTCTAGATAGTCCATGAAATTGACACTAATTCATCGAAATGCGGTGAGCTAAAGTCCGTGTTCCGCATTTTATATTTTCGGAGACAAGTCCTCTTTTTACATACACCCACCCATGACTTGATGGGCAGGCTCGATAAGCCGGAGACCGATATTAGCCCTTTTGGACCTTGTTGATAGGAGTTTTCCCCTATTTTGGTTTAAGTAGTTTATTTCGAGACATGGGGGAGCGAAGTAAGCAAAGCTTATCAATACGTCTTCCCAATAAAAAAAAGTACAATATATCAATTGAACCTCGAAAATAAATATAAATACTTATAACAAATTAGGCGGCGAAGGAATATACAAAATGCATTTGAAGCTCATGACAGAGAGTAAACATTGTGATTTGTTTGAGACCCTGTGTGCTGAAGAGATGAATGAACAGGATCAGCTTGCTGAGTACATGGTTGCTGGGCATCAAGTGTCGAAATAGTAATTTTAAAGTTCAATACTTAAGTAAAACGTTTCGAATCCGCTATGAATTTCCCAAACATACTTGAATGGTGTTGTTAGTGTGTTTGACTTTTTCTGGATCACCGTATAATAGCACTGAAGCAGGAGGAACTATTAGAGAACTATATATATTATTAAGTGTATTTACCAATATGGTTCTTTGATCGACAAATTGAGGACAGTGAAAGAAAAAGTGATCGACTGTTTCGTCAAAATATCCGCAATTGCAAGTTGTTGTATTTCTCAGGAAATTATTGAACAGGTGTCTGTTAAGATTACTGCAACCATTGCGGAGGCGACACAATATTATATTTCCTTTACGTGTACATAAATAGTGCTAAGACGGTGGGATGGAGACTTGTGTCATGTTCTGCAGCTGGCGTTTAAAAATTGGCAGAGTAGGACAGTTTTTGACTGTGTAAGATAGTAAATTCCACTCGCGTAATGTTGCTGGATAAAATGAATTTCGGAATAGTTCCGTGCGACATCTGTAGGGGGTTAACTGTGATGCGTTTCTGATGTTTTATGGATTGCGTTCCCCAATGCGAGCTGAGAGATGAGCGTACAAAGAGGAAGGTGCCATACCATTAATAATGTTATATAACATAATAAGTCTATGGACTTGTCGTCTGCGAGACAGCGTTTCAAATCCAGCTTCCAAATATAAGGTTTCTGAACTAACACTGCATGTGACGCCAGTTATCGCTCTGAGTGTGTCTTTTTGAATATTTTCAAGTCTTATCACATAAGATTGTGGAATATTATCCCAGACGACGTCTGCATATTCTAGACTTGGTCTAATAAAACTCTTATACATAATTTCAAGGCATTTACGATCTTCCACGTGGTCGTTCCAGTTAGCCTTAGTGTTAAGGATCAGACCGAGATGCTTATGACTACGTGACGGTTGAAGAGTTGAATTTTGAAATATTATTGGAAAAGATGAATGGATATATGTCTCAAAGAAGCGAGAAGAGAAACTGTTTTCGCGGCATTAAAATCGACCAACCATGTCTGCGCCCAGTCAGAAACAATGTCTATATCGTGATTGATGGATGGCAGTTGGTTAAACAGATTATCAGATATGATGTACAAACAAGTGTCATCAGCAAAAAGACGTATGCTGTTAATGACATTAGCAGGTAAATCGTTTATAAATAATACGAACAGAAGCGGACCAAAAACAGAGCCTTGTGGCACACCTGCTTCTAAACATAACACAGTGGATTCTTTTCCCTGGTTCACCACCCGCTGACAACGATTTTGTAAATAGCTTTTGAACCATAGCAAAAGGCTTCCAGTAATACCGAATTGTTGTAGTTTTTAAGTAAGCCGTTATGCCACACTCTAGCAAAGGCCTTTGATATGTCAAAGAATAGAAAGAGTACTTCTTTCTGTTCGTCAAGTGCCTTTGTCAAGTCAAAGTAAATATCAAGTAACTGTGTTACAGTGGATTGCGACGGGAGAAAACCAGATTGGCTCGGTGTTATGTCGTACCGTATGTAATTATAAATGTACTTGAACACGACCCTCTTCATGACTTTACTCAGACAACTTAATAGTGATTTGGGACGGTAGTTACAGACAAGATTTCGTTCACCTTTTTACCCCTCGGCCAATTTTGGCCATGGGGTATTGTCGTCGTCTTGTACGTCCGTACGTCCGTACGTGAGCGAGATAGCCGGAAAACGGTTCCACTGAAGAATTCCAAATTTGGTATGCTTATTTACCTAGTCAAGGACCAGAAGCTTATTGAATTGGGACCAGATTGGATGGAAACCTTGGCGGCCATCTTTAATTTTATGCAAAATGGGTAATGATCCATATCTCGGAAAGCATTCAACTGTTCAATACGAAAGTTGGTATACATCATCGATACATCAAGCAACTTTAAATGAATTACCAAACCGGCTTTTCTGATTGGCTGGAGATCCTGGAAGCCATCTTTAATTTATGCGAAATCGATAATGATACATATCTCTGTTACCATTCAGTTGTTTTATATGAAAGTTGGTATACATCATCGATACATCCAGATACTTTGAATCGGGACCTGATTGACCGAAAATCTTGGTGGCCATCTTTAATTTATGCAAAAACTTTAATGATATATATCTCGGATACCATTTAAGTGTTCTATACCAAACTTGGTATACAGCATCGATGTATCAAGAGATTTGCAATGAATAACCACATCAGTTCCTCTGAGTGGGGAAAAGGATGGGCGGCCATCTTTAATTTATGCAAAATCATTAATGATGTCGTTCTCTGATACCGTTCAAGTGCTTGATGTAAAATTTGATATATATCATCGATGCATCGAGAGACTTACAACAAATGACAGTTCTGGTTTCTCTGATTGAGCGGAACCCTTGGTGGCCATCTTTAATTTATGCAAAATCTTTAATGATGTATATCTCTGATACCATTTCAGTGTTCTATACGAAACTTGGTATATCATCGATGCATCAAGAGACTTATGACAAATGACAGTTCTGGTTTCTCTGATTGGGCAGAAACCTTGGTGGCCATCTTTAATTTATGCAAAATCTTTAATGATGTATATCTCTGATACCATTTCAGTGTTCTATACGAAACTTGGTATAAAACAGCAATGTATCAAGAGACTTTGAATGAATAACCACAAAAGTTCCTCTGAGTGGCGGGAAGAATGGGCGGCCATCTTTAATTTATGCGAAATCATTAATGATCTCTATCCCTGATACTGTTCAAATGCTCGATGTAAATTTCGGTATATATCATTGATGCATCAAGAAACTTATGTAATGAATACCGGTTTCTCTGATTAGACGGAAACCTTAGGGGTCATTTCTAATTGCAAATTTTTTGATAATCTGTATATTTGTGACTTGACTGCTTGGTGTTCCTGACATCTTGGTTCGAATTGAATACATTATGAATGTACCCAGAGCCGAGGGGTTTTCAGATGCGCAGCTTCGTATTTATACAATGGTGTCACATTAGAAACTTTCCATTCTGTCGGATAAGTCGATGTTTTCAATGAGTGATTAAATAAACGAGCAAGAATTGGAGAGAGAACGTTTTTACCTTCGGACAAACATTTCGGACTTGGTCTGGACCAAGCGCTTTGGACGTATCTAAATTAGAAATAATGTTGTCGACGTCTGTAGTATCTACAGCAAACATATCTAAGGTATTTTCCGTGTAGATTGATATAGGTGGCAACGGAGTGTTGGAATCATCAATTCTGGTAATATTAGCAAAGAAACCGTTTAAAATTTCGGCTTTCTCACTGCATTCGTATGCAAAAGAGCCGTCCACTTTCTTAAGATGTGGAACGTCATTCAAATTATTGTTCGAATCTTTCAGGAATGATTTGCTGAGTTTCCACCACTGTTTAGAACCAACTCGACCAGTCTCAATTTTCTGTGCTGTTTTGGTTTTAAATTCCTTTTTAGTAGAGCAAACGAGAGCATTTACCAAATTTCTCTGTTTTTTAAAACGTTCAATATCATTTGCAGAATTGGTAATTCTAGAATGCTTAACAAATTTAACTCTGATTCTCATATCATGTTTTATTTTGTGTGTCATCCATGATTTATCGCCTGGATGAATGCAAATGTATTTGTTGGGGATAGATTCTCTAGCTGCTCTCATAATAACTGATGTAATACAGTCACACCAAATATCCACGTTATTATCGTCTGACAGGACTTCCCATTCGGCGTTTACAAGATGTTGTCTAAATATGTCCCAGTCGGCTTTTTCGTAATTTCAGATCAAACGTCTGAAGCTAGGCCTTTTCGGGATACATGATTTTATGAGGATAAAAACTGGAGAATGGTCGCTACAAAAAGGTACAAGAACGCCGCTATCACAGACGAGTTGAGCCATATTACAAATGATTGGGTCTAAAAGAGAATTTGAAACGGGTCGAGTTGGTTCAGTTATTAGTTGATTAAGTCCTAAGGAAGTTATTATGCCACGTAGGTGAAACTTGGAAGCACTCAGAAGATCATCGTTCAGGTCACCGATAATTACAATGTTTTTCCCAGGATTAGAATTCCGGACAACAACACTTCCCCTATTTTAGGGATAAAGTCCGTGTTCCGCTTTTCATATTTTTGGGACAAATCCTCAATTTACATGCACCCATCAATGACTTGATCGCCCTGGACGAGCGCTCCAATTTGACACCTCACTCGACCCAATCGGTTGACTAGGGCTCCTCTCGCCCCCAAAATGTCCCAAAGATTGGCGAAGATTGCCGGAGAAATTCCCCCGGCTCCCGCGTATTTGGGACTACATTCTGTCCGCCGAGGCTTTCCCCCCGCGACCGCATCGCCGCCAGACCGCATCACCGCGGAGGAATACATGCCCCAAAGGTCACGCGACCGGAAGTCCCGGAACTATAGTGACCTTAACTTCTTGATCACGTGACCTCCCCAAAAATGACGAAAGGTCAAGTTGACTATATTCGTCCTTTACGTACTACTTATGTCTTCACGTTGTGCACGTTTAGGCGTAGCCTCTATACACAATTAGGCGCATTTCCACAGTTAGACGCAAATTTTCTACACGATTAGGCGCAGTTCCACAATTAGGCGCAAAATGATTTCCACGATTAGGCGCAGTTCCACAATTAGGAGCATATTTCTCACACGAATAAGCGCATTTCCACAATTAGGAGCAAATCTCCTACACGATTAGGCGCAGTTCCACAATTAGGAGCATTTTTTCTACACGATTAGGCGCAACGAAAAATTAGGCGCAAGATCGTTAAAATGATTAGGAGCAGTTACATGATTAGACGCAGCCTCCTTACACGATTAGGCGCATTTACACAAATAGGCGCAAATTCCGTACACGATTAGGCGCAGTTCCACAATTAAGCGCAAATTTGGTACACGATTAGGCGCAGTTCCACCGTTAACCGCAAATTTCCTACACGATTAGGCGCAACACGTTTTTAGGCGCAATTTTGTTACACGATTTGGCGCTGACACGATTAGGCGCAAATACACGATTAGGCCCCCCACAGGGGTACATTTGGAAAGCTTGCATAAACTGAATAGTTTTTATTTTGATATCGTTTGGTTTCATTTTTTGCAGCATTCAGAATAAAGTAAACTGTGCATACTGAAATCTATGGGTGCACTCCAGAGATGCTTTCATTCGGCATGGAATAGACTATGGGTCCGTTTTTCGGCCACCAGTTGTCGTAAAACCTTCAACCCAAATCACTTATATGTATATATTTTCTGAAAGAGCACGATGAAACTATTATTTTAAGATATACCACTGCTATGTTATAGAAAATTTAAACTCGAACATTCTTCTCCATGCTTGCTTCATTTTTCCTAGAAAACCCTTAAAAATGTCGAAAAATGGTCAAATTCGGCTCAATTTCCAGAAAAATCTGTAAGAGCGATTTTAATTAAACTTCTTACACACGTTCCCTGGTCCGGTTTCAACTTAAAAAGGCAAACAAAAGTGGGTGTCAACCTAACCGTTTTTTGTCAGATTTTCTTCCCGTAAATGAGTCCCGATTTGTAGGCACACCCAAGGGGCATAACTGAGGCAGGACAAACTTTACTCCATGATCCCGATCAGCGTGTAGACGAAGCCAGCCCTCGATTTGTACGTACTCGTTTGCAACGGACGTTTCTTTCCTATCTTTTAACATTGCCAAACAAGACGTGGGTGAAACACGACGTCGCCTTTTGAAAACGCGACGTCGAGTTCCGTTGTGTCGAGTTTTACAATGCAAAAACATAGGAAAGAAACGCGACGTCGCGTTTTAAAAGGCGACGTCGTGTTTTCCAAAAGGCGACGTCGTGCTTTAAAAACGCGACGTCGCGTTTCGAAACACGACGTCGCGTTTCGAAACGCGACGTCGCGTTTCAAAAGGCGACGTCGCGTTTTGAAAAGGCGACGGAAACTTGGCACAAATAGAACACCATACTTATACCTCATGTCCAGGGAAACTGTCGAATGATAAACCACGCACACCTCTTTGACCTTTGTGCTAGTAAACACGTGCTATGTAATTGGGACCCGGTACATGAAACAACTGTACTGGAGATTTATATGGAGAGAATTGCAAAGTAATTTCGAACGTGATATATATTATCAATATCATGTAGTAATGGTTGTCAGTTCGTAGAGTTCAATTTAGACGACTAATTAAAATCGGCAGACTATAATCTATATTGTGCGATTCAAAGTAGCAAAGGGATATATAATTTCGAAAAAGTAATACTACTATGCACAGGAAGGAGTCAGTGCCTTCATTCAAATGACAGAATTGCATTTTATTACATTGCAATTAAATAGCTCTGCATAAATTCATTGTTATAACTTATATATAAGTTCATATACCTAGTTCATTACACGACGCATTACATACTAGTTCATTACACGACGCATTACACACTATACTGAAAGACAAAACACGGTGCTGAGAGCGACATTTATGATAAATATTATTATTATGGCGACCACGGACGTATTAAAAAGTTACAATAAATGTTCAAGTGACACACAATATACAAACATATTTATACGCAATATCATGAATACAATGTCAAGACAATTTTTTTAGTGCAAAAGGCACTCTACACTGTGGATCACACACCAATATAACTCAGTTACATAACGCAACGAGTCACATCATACATATTGGTCAAGGCGAGAATTCAATAAGTAGAACATATTTATAGAATGAGTGTATTTATATATAAGATTATAAGATAGGATTATACAAATTTCATGTTCCCTCTTGGTGGAACATGCAGTCGTGTGATAAGTATGTTTTCTTACTTGTTTCGCAATTTGTACCTTCGGAAAAGTATGGATATACATGCTGAGCTAGGGGTAAAAGCGTTCGGTGTCCGGTTTTTCACGTATATTATCGTTCTATTATCGTTTGAAACGCGTTTCAATAGCGTTCTAAACGCGTTTTGTATTCGTTTCGTTTGCTTCTCAAAGAACGCGTTTATACCTCGCAAACGCGTTTGATCATCGATATGTTCATTTATCTTTCGTTTCGTTTCGCTTAAAACGCGTTTCACGAACGCGTTTATGAACGCGTTTGAAACGCGTTTTGAAACGCGTTTCGAAACGCGTTTTGGAAACGCGTTTCGGAACGCGTTTTATTGTTGTTGTTGTTAAATAAGCATCACCGCCCACACCACGGTTGCTTCGTCGGGCGAGAATACTATTTGGTCTGTTTTTTTTTATTTGTGCAATGGTTCGGCGACTGAGTGTTGATCAAAACCCGCATGGAGTCAAGGTCAGGCGAATGCTTTTTCGGTTCGGTATCACACGCCTGACTAATCATTTCGCTTGGTACGGGAAGACAAATATTTCTTCGCTTGGTGAACGAAAAGATTTAAGCTTGCGTTTGAAACGCGTTTTGGAAACGCGTTTCGTAACGCATTTTATTGTTGTTGTTGTTGTTGTTGTTAAATAAGCATTACCGTCCACACCACGGTTGCTTCGTCGGGCGAGAATATTATTTGGTCTGTTTTTTATCTTTGTACAACGGTTCGGCGACTGAGTGTTGGTCAAAAGCTGCATGGAGTCAAGGTCAGGCGAAACGCTTTTTCGACTCAGTATAACATGCCTGACTAATCATTTCGCTTGGTACGGGAAGACATATACATGTAATAGTCCATCCGCTGATGAGCGTAATTATAACAATGAAGTTTGTGTTATCAACTCCGTCGCTCCATTTGGAAGTGCGGTGTGTACGAAATCAAGCAAATAAAAAAACACACAAAAAACAAGCACTATATCTGATACCCAACTGTTATTTCTGATATCTGCATATTATTATTATTTATTTTTGCAAATTTAAGTGTTAAAAACGAGAGACTACCCCCACACTAACAGGGGGTAAAATAAATGAATTATTCCAGCTCAATAACGCCTTTTTGTGAATGCAAAATTCCATCAAGATATCGGTTCCCTCACATTGGGGACCAAAACTTCTTCCTCGCCATTCGTCCAAGAGCTAGGTGGAAAAGTTCACTCAACGGCTAAGTCCTATTCTCCCTCCCCTTTGGAACCCTATAATCGGACAGTCTATCGCCAAAAAAGTGAATAACTGCTGCAAAGTAAATGAAATTAATTTTTGGAATTTGTTCCTTAGGGTTAGTATTCATATGTACAATTTCACAAGATGAAAGTCAGTTACAACGTGCTTTACGCACCTAGCGTTTCAGTCGTTATTTCACAATTGAGAAAATATATAACGAAGCTTCTTTCATGACCTGTTTGTTTTTCCCCATTTGCTTCAAACAACGCGAGATGTTCTTGGTAAACGGAGTCCTGCATTTGGATAATTAAAGATGCACGCTTTAAGCGAAATGTTCCACTCCTTGGCAGCATGCAGATGATCATCAAGTGATCAACATATCCTTCTAACAGTTTCCAATCTGGATTCCTCATTGAAAGAATACATTTCATCAACTTACTGTGCATCAGTACCGATTAATGTATCATGTGGTTGTTTATGAAATATTAATTTCATATTAAAACTCAGAATAACCTTTCAGGTTTCCATAACACGAACGAGTCATTAGTTGCAAGCTGTGCTAAAAGACAGGCGTCGAAAATCATCCGAGATTCACCGTTATGAATGTCGATAGAAGCGGCCAAGCAATCCGAATTCTTGACACATTCGCTGACGTATTCTCTTTCACGAAGATACTCCGCCGGGGTCCTCGGACTAGACGGAACACTGGGATATCTCATCACACGATAAGATTCATCTGAAAGAAAACGGAAGCAGAAAATAGCATATTCATCTTCCCAGTACCTTGATTTCCCGATGTCCGTGTCACTAAAAATTATTTCCTTTTTCTACAGTAATAAAGAGTACATTCATGTTGAGATATCGGTCTACACACAGTCTCGAGTTTAGTGAGTAATTCAGGTTGAGTATTTGCTCATCCATTAACATCAGATGAGCTGTTTGAGCTGATCTGTCATCACAGCGCGCGAGCTAGTGTATCTAATTCCGCTTAAGCCGGTGATATTTCATTGTCTCCACATGAACATCTGCAATAAAGGCGTGGCTGAGATACTAAGGCTTCATCCAAGAATCCACCGAATTCACGG
>JAVTVY010026024.1:0-11084 GCA_036873755.1 Hanleya hanleyi
GATTACCCCACAACATTTGTTGGACGGTGGTATTGAGCGGGATATCATGAAATAGTACTGTTCTATATATCTTCGAAAAGTGGGCAGTAGATTAAAAAATGTTCGGCAAGTTCAGTTCGTTCCCCGCAAGAGCAGTGTCCATTTTCATGCAGGTTCACACGATGTAAATCAGCGTTCGGTTGGCTGCAGCTGTGGCGTAATTTGTATAAAGTATCTAGTTTTCTAGAACCGACAGAATGGTTTGGTGGTGGTGGATTTCTGCTAGAGAGTTTAGACTTAAAGAAATTATAGGATGTAGAGTTTTTGTCTCAAGTGTCAGATTGTTTCACTGGTTAATGACGGATGGAATAAGCGAATTTTTAAATAGCGTTAAGGGGAATTAGGACTTGTGACATTTCTGAAATTTTGAAAGTCATTTTTTCGAATTACTTCAAAGAAATAGTCATGTTTTCTTGTGTTTAATTGTGTTTCCTATCTTTCTGAGATGAAATAATGCACCCTTGATAATTGAGTGCCTTTTTGAAAATTTCAACCTGACAAACAAAATGTCAAAATCTCTCAAGTCCCCCTGATTCTTAAGCGTGATCTTGGTATGACATATAATTATTAGCATTTCTAAGACGATAGGGTGCTATTTAACCAACAAGAGGAGTGACCAAGTTTGTTAAATATTGAGGTGCTTCGCCAGTATGGATTTTAAACATAGTTGATAATTTTGAGATTACCCTCCTTGCTTTTAGCGTTTCCCACCCAGTTTCAAAATAAAGGGATTCTCCTGAAGCATAAGCAGGTAACCCTGTAACAATACGTTCTTGGGTACAATTATGTCATACTACAGAGGCATATTCCATTGTCGATCTGATGAAGCTGATATAAATTTGGTTCAACGTTTTTCTTCTAAGTTTAAATTTAAATGTACGCAAAACTCTTTTACATACAGTTGAACTTATACAATCGATATGGCTTCGCCATCTACAGTCGCTTTGGGGTACCAAACCTGGATGACGATGACTATAAGATATTGGGAGAAAAGTGTTGTCGAGATAAATTTCAGGTGGATTTGTTGCTAATCAGTAAAAGGACGGGCTTTAATGCATTAAAGTTTAGTAACCATTGTTTAGACCAATCGTGTAACTTTCGAAGGTCATGATTCATTATCACTTCAATCTCGAAAATATTGGGTGACTTATACATCACACACGTATCGTCTGCAAACAGGCGAGCGATACTAATAAGCTTTTCAACAATATCATTGATATAAATCAGAAAAAGAAGCAGCCCAAGGACCAAGCCCTGTGGAACGCCAGCATTACCTTCAACTTCAACTTTATTTACACTCTGGTCACATTCATGACATACGAGGTACAACGATCTCGTTTGGGAGCACGTAGCTCCTATTTGTACACATTGACACATATCAGTGATGTAATCCTCAAACCAAGCTAATAAAATAAATCCCCTTCTATTCCATACTGCTTTAATTTAAATAAAAGGCCTTCGCGCCAGACACTGTCGAAAGCTTTAGAATGTCACAAAATACCACACAGGCAATTTCTCCATCATCAAGCGTTTTGCATAAATTGTGATAAAAATCCACTAGTTGTAGTACAGTTGAATGACCGGGAAGGAAGCCGGATTGGTACTCGTAAAAGACATTATTGGAATGCAAATAATTGTACACATGCTTAAATACTACTCGTTCCATTATTTTTGTCACACAACTTAACAGGGAGATCGGTCGGTAATTGGAAGGTAAATGTTTGTCGTCTTTTTTAAATACTGGAATTATATTAGAAATTTTCCATTGGTTGGGAAGTTTTGATGAGGACAATGACATGTCGAATAATATTTTAAGTGGTTTGCGTACTGAGCGAGCTACGCCTTTTAAAATTTTGCGACTAATGAAATCATTTCCAACTGCTTTAGTGTCAGACTTTGTATTATATTTAAAATTTCGTCTTCAGTAGTGCTGATGCTCGTAATTCTACTGTCACATTTGTAAGTAAAGGGGGGCAACTGAGCTTCACTGTCGTCAATAGTTGATACAGAGGCGAAATAATTGTTTCGCAGATTTGCCTTTTCCATACAACCTTCTACAATTTGTTCAGTTCCATCTGAGTCTAGATCCACTAGTGGTGGAATTCCTCTATTTTCTTTTCGATTCATAATTTGGTTAAGTTTCTTCCAGTAGAATTTAGGGTTAGTAGAAGTATTGGAGTCTAGTTCAGTTTCTATATTCCTATGGTAGATTTCATGCGCATACATGTACTTTTTCATGTTGTTGACTCTATTCCTAATTATTTTATATCGGTTCCAATCAAAAGGTCTCAAGGTTTTCTTTGCTTTTTCCCCTATTCTGTCTCGTTTACGGATTTCCTTTCGTAACTCGGAATCGAACCATGGTTTATCATTTGGTGGTATGGTGACGATTTTGTTGGGGATACACTGTTCAGCAATTTCGTGAAATTTACGAGTGAATTTTTCACAGGCTACATGAGTCTATAGAAGAAAAAAGGAAAGTTTTCCAGTCAATTTCGTTTCACAGCAAATTGAATTTTTCGTAGTCGCCTGCATTGTACATGTATATCCAGATTTTACGTTTATATGCATGCCGTATGTTGTAGCTAATTGACAATTCTGCATACGTAGCATCACTTATATTACGGTCAACATTAATGATACCACAATTGTGTATGCTAATATTGTCAGTAATACAAATTGGGTCCAATAGAGTTGCGGAACGTTCAGTTACTCGAGTAGGTTCAGATATTATGTTATGAATATTACATCTTTGAGAGATTCCAGAGAAGAAGCGCGAATTGCCGTGCAAGAGGTCATCACTAAGATCACCAAGAACAACTGGGTTTACGTTGGTATCTAATGCATTTTCGACATATTCAAAAGCCTGGTATATAGATTCGGGGCTTTTCGGAACAATATAAGAAATATTTAATAGCATAAAGTTATTGGTTAATTGGACTTTGAGCCACATTGTTTCAAAATCGTTTTTTTCAAGATCTGGCATTCGATTACACTAAATACGCGTTGACGTGTATACTAAAATTCCACTCCATGGAGATAAAACGTCAGGATTGCGATCTTTACGAAATGGTTCACTAAATTAAGCCTTCAATATGTTAGTCGTCATTAGTTAAGGTGTAGTCAAGGTTTGTTTCCCTGAACACATTATATCGAAATCTTCCGACAGAACATCAATAAATGATAATTTATTACGCATACTCCTTATATTTAAGTGAAGAATTTGGAGACCGTGTTTATTATTTCCGTTTTCAGGACCTGGATTGGTTTCAATGTCGCCACAAACTATTAGTAAAATTGAAAAGATGATACATATGCTTACACTGGGATAAATAGATTGGAGAACAGAGAGCGCAAAACATACCACCGAACATTTGACATTTGTTGAAAGGCACTCCAGAAGGTCAAAATTAAAAAAAAAGGACAAATCCAATGCTGCAGTACTCCCATCACTCAGTACTCCGATGCGGGGACATCAGACAGGCATTCTCGGCACGTGACACATATTAGAATCCTGGCTATTTCCTCGCATTTTTCTCTCCACACGTCATGTCGCCAGCTATGTAAATGCGCTAATACGGCGTTTGTAGAGTAACAAAAATATTTTTTGCAACTTTGCATGATAAGGTTGTTCAAAGAAAATACGGAAGTTTGATTTTATTAACGCTCACAGTCTGAAATGACATAAAACAGCGTCGACAGTTTTAAATTGGGCTTTGTCTGTTTTTTTACTTCTCGAATACATTTTAGGATGGATTTGTTTTTATAGTCTAAAATATGACACCTTGAACCAAAACGAATCTAATGTTTTCAAAGTCGCCATATTTTCCGTGCTATTACATCGAAATATTGTTCTGGTTATTTAGATGTCATATTTTGCATATATTAAAAACTCCATAATATGATGTATAAGGAAAATCAGACGGAAGCACAATTTCAAAAGTCAGTCTATGCTGTTTTATACCTTACTTTTGTGTCTGAGCTTCAACATTATCTAACTGATATATCTGAGGATATTCGATTATTAGTTGATTCCTGGTTTTGGGATAATTCAGATAACTATACTTCGAAATATTATATTGGTTATTTTTAGGTGTTATATTTTAGATATATAAAGAAAACATCATGCTTTGCTGTTCTGTCCTCCCAGTGTCACAAAATCTAGTGACATTTATTTTTGTGATTTTGTCGTATTTTCTTGTAATAATTGCAGATCAAACCCCACATTTCGTATAAACTACTATATGTTTGGCCTTGGGGACACGCCAAAATAGCTTATAGGAGCTATAAAATAAGTAAATATTGCCATTAAACATTACTTAAATGGAAACAAAACTGGTGATCCAGTGAGATGTTAAGGCACCGTGTCCTGCCATTTCATCTAAATTGTCGGTGGAATCTATTCCTTAGATACATGGGCAAAAAAACATGGGCCTACCGTAATGATAGAATACATCTGCTGTAAATTTTACAGTAATTTACCGTAGAGTTTGTGTAGTAAATTGCCCGTAATTTACTTCAAAATGTACAGCGACTATTGTGAATTCACAGTTAATAACTGAAAACCCGAATTAAATTGTGTATTTCGCAATATTTAACTATAAATTACTGACCACTTACCTGCACTGAAAAACTGCCTGTGGAATGCTGTGAAATGTAAAGCAAAAGTTTGAAGGTTATAAATGCATGTTTCGCTGATATTATTAATGGATTGCTGATCCATCATTCTTGGATTAATGATACGTTGAAGGAGTTTTTTTTAGATCAGAGTTGCACCCGGTCAGGGGAGAACGTGATGTCCATTCATCGATGTTGATCCAGTTATCATAAATGTATGGATGCATGCAAATGATCCAAATCTCAGTCAAAAATGTTCACCGTGAAATTCATATTTGAGCGGTCAAACAAGCCTTTAGTCTTGCCAGCCTTCATATTGGATTTGTTTACCAGCACAATCTTAGTCAGTTCATTTATTGGCTCGAAAACATTCCGCTGAAGGAGTCTAATTTAAGTTGTGTTGATTAATTGTCGTTGTTATATTATAGATCATATCGCACTCTGTAATAGGGGGTGCCACGCCTCCTCACTCTATACACACCTATCATAGTGTTCCTGGGTTTTAGTTTAACCAGTTATTGCGCAGTCCGCGTTCCGGGTCTATGACTGGTCACACTTTTGCCATAAACCGGCAAGCGTTCGACCTGTTGGCATCAGACTCCTAAATAATTTACACGTTCGGCAGTATTAACAAAACTGTACCTCGCTGGCTCCCTAATCAATGTTAGACATTCATCTTTCGACAGGAAGTAGTTTATTTCAAGCGCTACAAGGTGACCAACTTCTTGTCAAACTTTTACCGTCAGAATTTTAAGCTGTGCGCGCCTCTACACATGAGGTGCTCATTTCGCTGTTTTCTCTGCCTGCCTAGCCCCGCAAATAGTGCCCCGGCGAGGCATGTTATCGAGGAGTGAATCGAAATAAAATTTGTAGCTGAAATAGAACAAATACAATACTTGCCAGTGGTACCAACGGCTTTCTATTAATCGTTGCAACGAAGGCGGAAAAAAATCTGGGAAATTCTGGTCTTTGGCAGAGATTACGTTTAGGGGGTTAACGGATCGGGACTTCGGACTTTTTTTTATTTAGGAGCCTGAGGCCAAGTTACATGCACGCAACCTGCCATGAACCCCGCGAATTTTTATTAACTAAAAGAAGGAAATACTATTTGAAAAAAGGATCAGTGATTTTGCGAAAGAGGTAAGACTAGCCGTGTTAGAATGTGAGTTAAAATGAAAAACGGAGGGAAGGATACAGTGCGTTTTTGCACAGGCGGCTGGGACAATCTATATGCCGGCGCCATATTGAACGTACGTAAAAAAGAGAACAGGCTGGAAACGGTGTTCAAGGCTTCTCGCCAAACGGGCGTAAATAAAGCTTTATCTTCTCCAAAAACTATACCACCTTTCCCCTAGTACCCCCAGCGATGCTCATGCACACTCGGGTCGTCAACACCAGGTGCTTTATCCGAGTTTTAGCCGTCAATTCAAAATCAACCCATTGGACTGTTTGCCTCATCAATTCCACGAAATATTCAACCAAATGTAATTCCGTAACAAAATTCAAAATTTCGGTTATGTCCTTCCTGGACAATTTTGCCCATGCTGTTGACCAGTCATTATCGCTCTTTCACATTTAATCGAATACACGTGCCTTCCCGGGGACATAACAACAGAATTCATGTGCTTCGGTCTGTCCTCAGAATTTTTTAGACCGAATAAAATCGAAACTTGTAAAATAGGAAAAATCGCAACTTCTTAAAAGATGGACCAAAATGTAATTCCGTAACGCAGGTTTGCTTAACCACATTTATCAATTTGAAACTTTACTTGATGGAAATCAGATATAATGTAGTCCAGGCGCTCAGGATTCGAATAAAATCAGGAATTAAATGAGAAACGTTCGAGTTTTGATGGAATATATATGTAACCTACACGTCTTCATAAGGAGGTTAATTCACTGTAATTCCGTAACGCGGTATTCGAATGTCACGTGACCAGGTAGAAAACAATTGTATTTCCCTTTTTTTCTCTCATCCTACAGTTCTTAGTAATAGAATTAGAAAAATGATATTCCAAAACAGATTTTCCCATGGACGAGTAATAACAGGGGTTCAGCAGCAGGGAGGGCGGGTGGACTTTTTTTTGTATAGGCTGGGGAACAGCAGACAGGGAGGGGGGGTGCCTAGAGGACTTCTAGGGTGTCCGACTTTTTTTGTGGAATCTGTTCAGAGAGCTGATTTTTTGACAGAGATTATCGGGACAAAAAAAACCCAGGGGGGGGGAGTTAATCTACGCCGGGGGTCAAAAAATGCAAAACCGGTGTGTCACGTCTCACTGAGTCCCCGTCACATGACTTCGTGGCCTGTGACGTATTCTTCCTCACATGGCTTCGTGGCCATGTGAGGGTTTGTTAATTATAAATAATTTTTCGGGACTCAATTGCTCTTATAACTCTCCCCCGTGGCATTCTAGACAATTCGAAATGAGTCTAGAATTTTTGTGAGAAGAGCATGGAACAAGCGTTCCAAGAGCAGTCAGGTAGGGATCGAACCCCCTTTTGTGAGACGTGACTGGAAGACACGATTAACATTTCGCAAGGCCTACCTAGGCTGACTTCCCGGACGGTAATAAGTCCTCTAAATAACACATTTATTCCTCCCAAACTTACCATCGGATTTTCGAGCCAGTTGAATTTGAGTGGATAGCCAGTTTGATGTAGAGTGGATAAGATCCAATATAGGACTGATCAGCCCCGTATATCGGTTAAATAGATCTCCGCATATAGCGATCTTCAACATATTTTAACGTAATGGACGACGTGTTATGCAATGCCAGCCTGAACTATGGTTTGTGGGTCACAGCGATATGTAGGTCGCCAGGGGTGAGGTACTTATAACAGCTCGACCCAAATATTCAAGCCTGAAAGATCAACACAGAAAACTAGGGCAGAGCAAATACAGTGTTAGTAGAACACACCTAAAGCTTATTGAGAGAAGTATATTTACACATTCAATAGCTTCATGCAGTGTTATAGTATGGTGGGTAAGAGGCGATATAAAGCGCCTACTTCAATATATCGGCAGGAGGATTCCTTGCTTAATTTTTACACATTCAATAGCCGCACGCAGTGTTATAGTATGGTGGGTAAGAGGCGATATAAAGCGCCTACTTCAATATATCGGCAGGGAGGATTCCTTGCTTAATCAGCAAGTCTTTTGTGGCTAAGGCTAGGCCGACGTCGGCAATAAGCATTCCTAGGTCATAGCCGGTGAAATCCAACTTGGGGGCAGGGCCTTTCCAAACAATTTTGCCAAGACGAGCATAACCTATCGCTAAGCCGCTAATGACAGCGGCATGATAGGCCATGTTGGCTAGCATTTTACCATCGATCGACGACAAGTCTTATTTGCAGTGTCAGCCATGGCTTTAACATGATATGCTAATGCGCCGAAAAAGGTTTCGGGTGGCAGGGGCTGCGCATGGCGTCCTTAATAATCCGCCTGTAGAAAGCAGTTTATCGTGATTCTATGTCGATTGCCCTGGCAAACTGTTTCCTTGCTTCCTCCCTGCCTTGCTTCAGAAGTGCGTTTTTTTTCTTCCTGGCTGATATGAGATGCTTTCAACGATTTAGCCCTGATCGCGTTCTTCATTGCATCATATTTAGTTTTCTCCGCTAGGATGTGACGGAACTCGCTTTCAGAGATCTTGTTATCCACAAGTGCTTGCGAGATAGCATCTGCGATGGAATCCAATCTCGACGACGCTAGGACGCGTATTTCATCGTGTTTTTTTGCTTTGACGGCCAGGCGTCTAGATATGAATTTGCAGGCTATTCCTGCCAAACCGGTTGAAAGAGCTGAGACCTCAAGCACCACAACAACGGGTGCGGCAATTGTAGTCGATAAGAGGCCAACGCCAGTTGCGCCGAGGCCCAAAGCCACTGTGGCAAGCGCAGCGTCAACGCCATCTAGAGCATTCACCGCTCTGCGGTATTTTTTGTACAAACTCGACCGGGAATCACGATCTTGGGAGAGTTCATGTTGTATATCACAGATGTGCTTTAGCATGTAATCATGCGCGGATTCGGCCTCGTCCAATGTTGGATATAGTCCCATGATAAATCTATATGCTATTGTCAATTATCTCTAGTTCAAGTGTATCCAAGGGGCGGTTAATCACCTTGAGAGTTTTTAAGCTGACGCTTTCAGCTAGGAATATTTTGTCCACGCTCACATTGCTCCCTATTCGTGTATTTACACCCTCTAACGACACATGCGCGACAGGCCTTTTATTTGTGCTAAGTTTAATGAAGATCCGCAACTCTTGACCAGCGTGCTTATTCTGCCATTTTATTTGGAAATCTGTTAGTATGTCCACGAAAGTGTCGTGAGCGGGAACAGGCGGTAATAGTATTGCAGCAAAGATAGTTGAGTCTGGAGGAAGAGTGGTCAGGACGGGGAACGTCGTATTCATTACTAGAGCCCCTCGAGGAACAGTGCTTTTTATATAGAATTTCCCATCCTGGAGGTGTAGTTTGACATTGTTTTCAAACGGACTATAGGACAGGAATGCCGTACCTCGATTTAAAACTTTTCTCACAAGCCCGACTTTATCGATCTGTACTCCCGATTCGACCACAGCAAGGTCAATGAGCCAGCCCATATTGTCACTTTCGGCGAGAGTCCATTGTCCGTCTGCTTTTTTCACTACACTGTATCTCACGTGCGTCCGTGTTTTTGCCGCGCTAATATCTTCAAGATCTTTGAAACTTAGATCCGGGGATCTTCCTGGCGTAAGTTTCTTTCGATGGTATACGCCGTTTTTGAACTGAAAGCCGTAGACGCGGTCATTGCGACCCTCGTCGCCAAACCCTTCGGTATCCGCGAGATCGCTTAAGGCTAAATCACTGCATCTGGGCCCAGCGGATTCAACCATCGTTGTCATGAATACCCAGAGTTACACTCAGATAAGCAGTCTTTACAAGTGTACCTGATCTATCTAACAGGGAGAACGTTACCTGTGGGATAGGGCCAGATATTAGTGGCTTATACTGTGGATTAGGGAAAGAAATGGTTTTTCCGCAGTTTATTCCCTCACCGGTCACAGCTATAGCTCTGATAAGAGGGGAAGGGTAGGCCACACAAGGGTATGCAGTGCTTGTGCCAGCCGTCTCCACTGCCTTCCCCACTAGATTGTGCGATGTGCTCACCTCACCCAGGTGAGCGAACACTTCTTTATTGAGTGCTAGTGTGGGGAAGCTGTCGCCCTGCACTTTCCCAGTCAGGATACTGTCAGGATTTGAGAATCCCAGGAGCCGCGCAAGGCCAAACAGTTGTATGCTACTGTCGGTCGTCAACGTCAGTCGACCGGTGGCATGGTTTATCTCCAGGCCCGCCCTGTGTGGCTTGAAGACCTCTTTATTAAGAGAACAGACATTGTAATAACCGCTAGGGACAGCCACAAGCTTTCCGCCAACAGAGAAGCTAGTTCCGGCTGGGACGTTCTCCCATAGTGGGTAGAAAGTGAGCTCGAGCAGTGCTACTTTGTATTGTCCGTTTTGGTTCTTGAGCGCATGCGTAAGGTCGACTGCTGCGCCATTTTGAATGTTGCTCAGTGTTACAAACATAGTAGCCGGCCACACGAAGTGCTAAACCAGCAAGGATTGCGCATGGATAATAGACACGCCTTTAGCTTCAATACAAAGGCCACCTACCAGGCGGCCGGGGTGTACACCGCTGGAACGAGTGTTACTGGGACGACATTCACTCACCAAGACATCCTGGTGAACACAGCAAGTGGTGGCTTTGCGGCCCAGTTTCCTGATGTATTTGTGAAATACTGCCTGCCTAAAGTGAAAAGCGACCAGCTTGTTCAGGCATGGTGCTCTAATCCCTTGCAGTTTTGGCAGAATCAGCTGAATTTCGCCGTGTGGTGCGCCACGACCGGCTGCGGCGTGTCTGTGAGCGACCACCTAGCCGCTGGCGCAGGAACTGCTAGCCACACCCGGGCCCTCTACACCTTTCATGTCTACTTTCAGATCAGGCGGATCTTAAAAGAGATCCAGGCCCCGCTCCCTCAAGACGACGCCTGGGCGGCATTTAACAATCCATTTGACCGCAGAGCATATGAGCGCATCTGTGCAGAGTTTGGGGTGTCGCCGCATGCCGATTGGAGACAGCAGCAGAGCGAAAACAGCGGCATAGGAATGATTTACTTCTATGCCACACACGCAGGCTACATGCGACTTCCAAAACCGTACGACCCAACCTGGCATTCGTTTACTCACCGGAAAAAACACTTTCACATTGACTACATTGCGCAGGGATCGGAGGCTGACAAGGCGTGGACAACGTTCATGCTGGACAGATCGGAGGGCTTCACACATGCAGGCGTCGAGCGTGTTAATGATTCCATTTGAACGTATGTATGGGCCATCCTCGGCGCCCAGGCTCAGACGCGCACACGGATCTTAGGAGAGGGCACAGC
>JAVTVY010026025.1:0-11471 GCA_036873755.1 Hanleya hanleyi
ATATGTTGTTTTCGATTATAGCGAATCGCAATTTGGCCATTTGGTGTCGAGCTCAAAATTCGAGCTCAAAGTTGGAATTGGCCAGCCAAAATTCTCCCAGCGAGACCGGCCTGTGACGTCAGCATACAAACTCAGTATGACAGCAGCTCACATATCGCTGAAAATGATAGGGACTTAAGCCGATAACCTTACTTTGCAAAAACTCACCGGACTATAGGGACGACGGACGGAAGAGACTATGAAACCGAATTAGCTCAACAGTATAATTCTGATCGAATGCAAACTGTTTTCTTCAGGACTGTGACAACCAAAAATAAACGGATCCTGCAAACAATGTAGGGTTCCATCTCCAGGTGTTATTTACCTGTGTGACCGTTCGTACTTATGTATAACCAATGGTCGTGTCTGGGAAACGTGAAATGCGTTCCGATATCCCAGGCGGAACGCGTGTGTAATCCTCTTAATCCATGGCCTGCACGAGTTCGCCTGCACAACGGTCGGGCAAGCTCTACTGGGCAAAAGTGATTTCTCGTCGATTTCTTCATCTTATAGACTATTCCAGCAGAACTTAAACGGGAGGGGTTTTTTTATCCCAGGCTTCGTATAGACAAGCATGCAAAGGGTTCTATTTCATCGTTCGTTATGAAGTTTGGACAACTGGCATATATATATATATATAAGCCTTACGCTCATACTATTCAGCTTGTATCACTGACGTCCCTACTCTCCTTGTTCCCCCCGCTGATTCACATCGCATATTTCGCGCCTCTTGGCCGTAAGGGGGCGCTCTGCACAGGCCAACCACCAATGACCAATGAATATCACTCTTACGGAAGAGTCTTGGCAATATGAGTTGTCTCCCTTTTCAAACGTTCATATGTCGTTAACGGCAAAACTAACAATAAACGGACGGCAAAACAGCTCTAATTACGTTAATTCCTGAGTAAAGAGTGAACAGATTTTTGGATAACTTCCTCCATTGTTTAGTAAGGTTCGTCAACTGATTGCAAACATTTGTTCACTGATACCTTCAAATAATTAACAAATAAATCCCTGTAAATGTTGTTAATATCCCACTGATAAGACCACGCTTTATCGTCATGAGTATATAAGGAAATCAAGCTGCCTAGAATGGTAACGTAAAAACACCGTTCAATTGTTTCAGATTTTGAATTGAATGTTGGCTGTAATAAAGACGGGGAAAAGTTCCTTTGAGAGATGCGGTAAGAGGGCGTGTCGCTGTCAAAATATTGGCATGGCTTCTACATTACGTGAGAGTCGTGATCCCACTATCATGAAGGCATGACGTAATTTCGATCACGTGAGGTAGTTAGCCAATCGTGGTCAGTATGAGGAATCTGGTTATCTCCGAGCTATTACGGCACGGCGATTGGGTAACCAGATAAAGCGCCCCCTTACGGCCAAGAGGCGCGAACTTGGCGATGTGAATCAGCGGGGGGAACAAGGAGAGTAGGGACGTCAGTGATACAAGCTGTTTATCAGCGTAATATAAGCTATTATATGTTAGAGCAATATTTATTTTCTGGGCCTGCTCCATACCCTGGCAAGACGTCGGCATCTTGATTTTCTCGTTTTTCGACCATTTGTTGTCATTACCTTCGTAAATTGATTTGTCAATACCTTTAACTGAAACACACAGCTTCAGCATTTCTTCGAACATTCATAAAAAATGCTACTGAAAACGGAGAAATTGAAGAGGATAAAACGCCCTTGATAGCATGTGAATTTGTATACTGGCTGCTGTTTGGATGCCGAGGTCTTATACCTGTGATATATTGAGCAGAAGAAATTCAAGAGCTGCGTTGCGTGTTTGCTTGTCAATTTCACTGTAAGATTTATATATTTGTAAATGTTAGATTCCGTAGATTTATAATCCGTCGAGCAGGTAGGTGTGTTTGGGGTTCCCTTTAATAAAACTTTTATTTGACTCTCTTCTAGATATAATGGTATAGACATGCACTTTTTCAAGTATCATACTAGACATTTGGTCTAATATAAATACAGGTAGAATTTAGCGTTTTATAAAGTTGTAGTTGTAGTTTTCTGCATGAAAAATGAACGAAACTTTGAAATGTGTTGTCAGTAGGTCTAAAATTGTATGTCAGTACAAATTACCAATATTTGCTGTACGTTCAAGTGTTTCTTACCATCATCGATGTCTCCTTCGGTTATAACATTCAGCCATGGGTTCAGAGAGCCAATGAAATAGTAGAAACGTAGTTGCAAAATACAGAGCCAGCCCAAATGGGAAAGAAATACGTATGACAGGGCACATGTTTTCAAAGATGGGATAGGAATCTTTTCCATCTTCTCCACATCGTTCTCTGTAAAACATAATTATAAAATAGCTAATTATCTGTTAATTAGTCTCTCATTCTCGTTGTAAAATAACATTTTCAATTTGAAATTTTCGTATTGTATAATGTGAGGCGATTTGATCAGTCCGTCTGATGACTGTGTCGGTTGCGGTGAGGAGTATGTCAAAATAGGAAAAATTCTGATATCATGGAAACACAAACCTTCGTCAAAATCCCAGAACTTGAAAGTTCGACTATAATATATCTTCAAATAAAGGGTGTTTTGAATTGCACAATAAAAGAATAAATCCGTCGCTTCAAAACGACTACGATTATTCGCACTAGATTGATATATATATGTGCACTGTATTCTCTTCACTATACGATTTCATTCTTAAATTGCTTCAAAAGAAAATTGAACTTGTTAAATCGGAGTTTCCTTCGCATATCACTGCATACATTTGTCCATGGTATTCAATCATCTCTCAACACCATCGTCATGTCATGGAACGTCAAATGGTATGCAGAAAAATAATACTGTTAGTAGGAGCTCAGTACATGAGTCTTACTAGAGGCTCATAACAAATAACAAAGACTCGTGCAATGGAAAATCCTCCAGAAATTTCATAATCCTTCAGAATCAATCGGCAGAGCTCTTGTCTCAGCTGCTTGAGGGCGTAGTCAGCAAAACTACATGTATGAAGGCAACTCTCTCAAGCCCGTACAGATGAACGCCGTACTTGGTGTGAGATATATAAATGAATCTGGTATCATTGATTCTTTATCACATAAAAACGCGTCGACGGAAAGTATGTATGTTTTAAAACGACAGCACAACATTGTCGTTGCACTGATATACCGGAATATCGTTCCCTTAAGCCCCAGTCACACTGTCAAGAATTGGGTAGGCGAATCACCGCGAACTGGAAAATCGTGTTCATTCTTGGCAATTCGTATGGCATCTTGCGGGGTTCGTCGCAGATCGTGACCGTTCTTGCCTATTCTCGGAGAGAGTACGAACGTTTTGAAATGTTCAAAACATTCGCCGGCCAAGTACGATTAAATGGTATACGTATGGCATTCTTGGCACCATCCTACTGCGTTCTCGCATGCATTCTCCTCCTATCGTGTATATTCGTGGGTAGTCGTAGTAGTTCTTACGGATACGGATTTGATATTTCTGGAACATCATGATGTCTTGCCGGCATCATTGAAAACTGTTGACCGCTTCTCTCTTGCAGGAAACAAGCCTATGTTTATGTATACTATGATTGTCTTTTTGAATTTGGTGCTAATACTGTTATGTGGAAAATGGAATAGGTCTTTGGATTATGGACGCGGATATTCTCTAATGGACGACGGCTGGATTATGAATGACGGACTAGACGCTTGTAATTTCGGTCACAAATCAGCAAGAATGCCGTACGCATTGTACGATGAGTGTTGGACGCATTCTACGTTTCTTGTACGATCATACTACGATACTGAGAAGAATTCAAAACGATGTGTGGCGACAGTACTACGAATACCCACGACAGTACTACGAATAACCGCGACAGTACTACGAATACCCACGCTGGCGCTACGTTTCATGAAGAATAGGCTACGCTTCCTCGCGAATCTCGTACGATTTCATAGGATTGCTCCACGATCTCTCGCGCGAAGACCATCGTATGTTGTACATTTCATAGAAGACGGATCATATATATATGTTCGCGTGGCCTCCTGGGGTGTCGTGTCACAGTGTAACGGGTTCGTACGGCATTCGTATCACATCGTACTGCATACGTGCTTATTCATAGCAGATTATCGAGCATTCGTAGTGGGTTCACGGGCTGCCGTGTTGATGCGTAGAGCGTTCTTCATTGAATCGTACTGCATGCGTACTCATTCTTGATGATTCTTGTTAAATGCTTATGGCTGTCGTACAAGGTACCTACGGCATGCGCAAGGGACTCGTAGAACAGTTTCAAAGAGGCCCTCTACAGGCGAATTGACACGAATCGACAAGATTAAAATATTCGTGGTCATTTGCCGGCATTCTCCACCCAATTCTTGACAGTGTGACACGATGGCCACATTTATTCTTTATATTAGCAAAAATAACAGTGTAAATGATGCTTTAGCGAAAAGTCAAATTGCCTAACATACAAAAGTTTCCACATTTCACGCCTCTGTTATCAGACGCTGTGAACGATTTTTATATATATATCCACCTTTGCTAGATTGGCAAACGCCACAAGTGATTCGGAGGAATCTATTATTTAAGAAATAAATTTTAGTTTTCCGTCCTCTAACTGCTAAGATAATGGATGGTAAAACGGAATTGCCTTTATGTTTTAGGACTCAGCGGCTTCGTCCCAAAAGAATAGGGACTTCAGTTTTACCATCCATTATCCGAGCAGTTAGAAGACGGAAAACTAACATTTATTTCTTAAATAATATATTTCTCCGAATCACTGGTGGGGTTTGCCAGTCTAGCAAATGTGGATATATATATATATATATATAAATCGTTTACAGCGTCTGATAACAGAGACGTGTGATGTGGAAACTTTTGTATGTTAGGCAATTTGATATATGTTACAATGTCTTTCGCTATTAATAAAAGTCGTAAAATTCAAACTTACATCATAACGACCCTCGCTATCCTTGTCCCATACGTGTACTGAATATGTCCCATCAAGGGTGAAGCCACTTCCATTAACACCGTGGAAATGGTAAACACAAGGTTAAAACGCTGATCTTGTTCGCTGCAACCCTGAAACGTCGTTTCTGAAGTATTTCCTGAACTATTCTGAAACGTCTGATTTTCCATAGATCGGTCAGTACAAAGATTCTCATATATTCCTTCTTGTTTCAGTACGAAGACTAAGGAGCCCCATCCAAATACAAGTCCTCCGAAAAGTAGACATTCCAACAGAGCCCATGTGGTAAGAAAATACTTTTGGGGGCAGGATTCTCTGTAATATTAAGAGTAGGAACACTGTAAAACAAGAACACTTCTACCGCAACTTTTAGCTTGAAACTTGTTATGTCGTTAACTCCGACAGTTTCAGATCGCCATGGTGTTCGAATGAACAATTTCCGTCGAAGACTGACTTCGATAGTTTGAAACTCTACCAAAAGGACTTGAATCCATTTGGATGAATGAATCAGCTTGACGCACTTGACGGTCGAAACATGTCAGGTTGGCATAATGGAAAACTGTTGATATCGCCCGGGTTGATTTGATTTTATTCCAATAATAATGCTATACGGGAACTTTTTTCCTACACTGAAGGCAACATACGATCGTAGCACGCAATATCTCTGATGCTAAGTTTCGTAATTTGTGTCTATTTCGGCCTAAACCGTTGCTAGGAGCCGTTTGAATATAATTTATTTACATCTCTATAGTGTTCAAATGAACAGGCACAATCAAACCGCGTCCGATATATGCTCAGATATATGCTCAGATATATGCTCAGATATATGCTCAGAAAACAACTTGAGATAAAGAATAATGCTCAGTGATTAGGATTTTATGTAAAGAACATCATTAAAAGCTGTTGACCGCTTCATTCTTGTAAGATCCCATCTTGTGTTTTATTATTTTTATAATATACACATTTAGATTTTGTTCTAACCGTGACAAGAAATAGGTCTTTAATTTATTGACCCTGAAATTCTTTTACGGAAGTCGACTGAATATTGACTGTCGGATCTGACGCTTGCTGAAAGAAGCAAACAATGACGTACATACATCTATGTCAACCAATAGAGTAACACCACCATGAATAACATTGCCGATTCTTCTCAAAATGAGACACTATCGTGTCATGTCTGCCTACGGCATGATTCTTCAATGAGACATAGATATATTAGACTGCTTTGTTACATGTTGGCACCGTGCAGTTATGACTGAACAATTTTTTAAAGGAAGTTAAATCCTATTCACTTACTTTGCATGGCGGAGCTCACCGCATCAAACTAAGGAAGTTTGAAAGCTTTCTTCTGAACACCTACCTACATAGTCACATTTTTATTAGTTTCTCGCTATTCTAACTATCTCGAAGCTAATGTCTTGAAAAATTGGAAAGTGGGTACCAATGAAAAAAGCTCTTATATATCAGCTGATGCAGCCTCACGGACTGGTATTATTGCAGTCCACGAGTATTTCACTGCTTGGAGATATCGCTTACATCTTGCGATCTCAAAAAGTATCTGGTGTGTTCGATGAGATATGGGTAAGATAGTGTGTTTATTATATCACCAAATCTCCTCGCTCACTGTATCTTGTTCACCTTAAGGAGATTCCAGACGACTAAAAAAAATTATAGGATACAATTTCGGGGTCACAGGACTTATATTTGCATAATATGGGCTACTATAACGATATAACCCTACCTTAAGGGATTAGACAGGAATTCTTCGTTAGAATGTCATTTTCTACCAAATGCCTCAATATTTAACTGCAGTAATGCTACATCAAATAATCTAATACAAATTGGGGATCACCAGTCTTTTCATCAAGAAAATAGGGTGCCAACATAGTCAGCCATATAGTCATGGAGCAAACTTACACCGAGTATTTTCAGGCGTTCCTCCTTTGCGGATCAAATGCCTTCACATTTGGGGAACATATTATCCAATTCCAAAATTCTTTGTAAAAGTTCATTTTAAGGATGATATTTTCTTTCTTCCATTCACTTTAATTCATATATCCCTATTTTGATAGATGCACAGACACATGTGCAGCAGTAGCCCGAATATAGATGTCAAATATACACCTACAATGAATCCGTGACTGACATAGAGGAACACCATTACCTCCGAGAATCATCTAGTACAATGGAGTGAAAATATCACTCCCTGTTAGATATACTGTTAAATTCGTTCATCATCATTATATGGCACAGTTCACACGTGGACACCAGATGTCCACGACAACTCATGATCAGTGTTGAGAGAACATCGTCAAATTCACATATGTACAGTACTGAAAGCCTTTTTGATGGTATTGTGTCATTGAATATGAATGAAATCACACACGCAGACGTTAACTAATTAGAAGAATACCAGTTTTACCTCACATCGGGACTCGCCGCAGTTGATTTGGGTATTTGCCCTGGTTTCTCCATACCAACAGACACCATGGCTTGTTACGTGCACCAAGCAATATTACATGTCTATCACCACTACGAAATTAGAAATTATATGTTGCATAGGCTGTAAAATACCCGTCAAATTTATGTAGGTTTAGTAGGTAGGCTAAATCAACGTAACCTATGCACCGTGTAGCATATATATAAACATGGACGCATATTTATTTTGGGGGCTTGGTGTTATTGCAAAATGGTACGGATTTGATCGTTAACAGTCCACAGTTGATATTATCTAACAGTACATAGTGATGTCATTTAGAGGATAACAATGGGGTTCCACCGATATATATACGTTAAAACACTCTAGGGTATTATTGCTAACGGATTAAGATGCCAACAAAATCGCCTACATACATGTGTATTCTGTGCCGTAAAACAGGGTGAATAGGAATGATTTGAGCATTTGCACAATTGTGTACATTTTATTTTTTTAGCTTAACAAGATATTTTGGTGATATTTGCTCCCATTCAGCCCAATTTTGGGGTGGATAGGAACAGTAATACCGTAACTATTGTCATGATATTTCTATTCAACCCCCCAAAAGTGAGTGAGTTTTAAAGAACACGATGTCTTTGACATACCGTACCGGTACTGACAAAGCAGCTTACCGTAAAATGGGGTGAATAGAAACGATTTCAGCATTTGCACAAGTGTGTACATTTAATTTTTTTATTTAACAAGATACTTGAGTGCTATTTGGTGTCCACCCAAGGGATCTTTGCACTTGTATAGAATACAGTTTATCTGTTGAAGATATATGTATATTTTTTTTTGGAAAACTGACTGTTCCCATTCACCCCACTCTTCCGTCAATTTTTTTCTGAAAGAAAAAAAATCTGAATCTAACTCAGTAATCCCATGAAGCACAACTGCAGCACCATCATCCTGAGGTCAATGGAGAGAATCAGCCGGTTCTGTCCAACAGGTGCTGTAGTGGAACCAAAGTTTGGACCACATACCCAATTTCTGTCGCGGAGATGACTTTGGAATTTGCTACACTCACGATCAACCGCACATTGTATCTTATCAAGTCAGTCGCCACTTGGCAGCTTGAGGTTGATAGTACCAATATAAAAGAAAACAGACTTGTCAGATACTTATGCCGTGGCAATAAAACGTCCTGAACAACTTTCCAAATTTTTGTTCCTATTCACCCCTTGGTCCCTATTCACCCCAGCACTCTGAAGGCGTACATGTACGTGACAATTTTATTGATTGGATCATCAGCTGTGTTCATAAATGTAGCCAGGTCGATATTGTATATACAGATTTCATAAGGCGTTAGACCGAGTTGGCCATCATCATTTGATATGTAGGCTGAAGGTTTGTAGAATTTCGGGTCCTCTGATTAAAAGGTTCCCATTATATCTTTATTCGTGTTTTATAGATGTAAATAGAAGGTAAGTGGGCGAACCCGACACTGATTTGATTTTCGGACAAAAAAAATTGTTTGCTAAATATTTCCGCTGACGACCCCCAACCACCCCCACCCTATTTGATGTTCAATGTACACGACGGACCTGATTGAAACAGCACTCTACTGACACAAAACATCCTGTTAACAGCAAATATCTCACGGGAAGGCTGTTGGCGTCGAAGCCAGGCGGTATGTTTTTCAGTAATATTGTCCGTCTTCAGAGGAAAAAACATGACTGAATTGCAGGAAAGGAACGTTTGTACTGAATATCAATGCCCGATATGCTGAAAACTTGAGCCAGCTTATATCCAAAATAGGAGCAACACAGCCTCAGTTTTTGGAGCTAGTATTGAAGTTGTGGCTGAGTCTATCAATAATTCGATTAGATTATTATTCACAAATCTTATGTTGAATAATCTTTGTAGCACTGCTACTGTCAGTTTCAAATCGCCACGTAGCATTATTACCACCACGTAACTTCATACAGCGGATGTTGCTGATCTGTACACTAGGATTCTGCCTATAGCGATCAGATATCGTACCTTAAGTAAGTTTGAGCTAAATTCAAAGCATACTAGTCTGGTTCACCATTCAAGTGGACATACTGATCTGTGGAGAAATTACTTCTAGATCTCTAGTAAGGGAGAATACTCACCGTTCTGTAAATGAAGATAATTCACCAGCTCTTGTTCAAGGATGGAAAAGATAACCTTGTCAAGGAAATAGGATTAACTAATCACATATTTTAAAAAATTAAATGAGTATCTTGTTAGACCAAATAGGTACTAGGCTGGAAACGCCTTAAAGGACAAACACCTCTTGAATTTGGTATTGTACTAATCGTGATGCATGCAGCGAAGATTTCGTGAAATTCCATCGTTCTAACAAGCCCTGTCTTAAGCCAAACAACGGATGACCCGATTTTCTCTATAGTAATTTTACAGATCCACATTTACTAGCTGAATTTCCTCCAAGTAGCGGTATCTTATGACTCTCCCGCGACCACGTTCCAAGGATCAATTTACATGTTACTCTTTAGGAAAATATGTCAATAGATGGGAACCGAATACTTTTTTTCATATCTGATATTCTTTCCTTTTTCAGAGAAACAGCATAATGGAAGCTGTCCCAGATAATCCCCTATCCAACTCAAGCAATAAATTGCAACAAATTCCAAACAGATGCCGTTTTCGCCTTTTGGCAGGCGCATGATTTCTCCCTCTCTGATCAGCAGGAGAGTGCCAGTTCGTGAAACTGCATAGGCACAGGGATATATCGCAAGATGCACTTTTTTCTGTTTGGCAGACGTTCGGCAAGCAACCTTGCTGTTCTTCGAGAGGAAATTAGGAAGACATTTTATGCCTTCTGTATCATAACTGTCCTGTAACCCAAAGAAAATACTGCCTGGCATGGTGCCAGAGAAATGATGTCCTGAAGGCAGCATTCACCCGTCAACAGATATCCGGGATGAAAACATTCTGAGTGCCACTGGAAGTTCCACGGAGGAGGTAAAGTAATCTATGGAAACGTTAAATACCAAGGTGAAACTAACAATCCTAAACACATTTGTAGTGTCCCTTTTGTTCTTTGGTATGGTTCAATTGGAAAAAGTCTGATATAACTAAGCTAGAAAAGTCACCGGAGAGAGAGTTACGTATTGTTTACAATTCATCTACACGAGGAATTATTAGCAAATTCTGGTCTCTGCACTCTCATATTGCATTGGCTAAGGCAGTTAGTCACTGAAGTATATAAATATTTGAACGTCATATATTCAGAGCTTATTCACCATTAAAAATAATAATTAAAATTTACGTGCAGTAAATAATCTGGAGGTGCCGAAAGTGAATACTACAACAATGGTATCAGTTACCTACGATACCAAAATGCTATACTTTGAAATCCACTGCCAAACCATAATAAAGCTGCTTCTAGTCCAAAAGAACTTAAACCTATAATAACAAATTTTAATTTCTGAATTTTTAGATTGAGAAGATAGTGTTTCTCACCTCTTGCATATCGCTCTAATTTATTCCATGATTTTTTTTATGTCGATGATAATAGCTCCTCTGTGAGCTTATATTTTACTGTTCTTAAAATCACCTTTAAATAAGTCTTTTATTCCTTATTCCTTATTGTGTATAGAACTAATTTGACAGAGTATTTAGATGTTCAGTGAAAAGAGAAATCTTGGTTATTTTGTCCCCTGAAATGTCAGAAAATTGATTGTACAATAGTCTTGCGATAATATATTTATTGGAATTTAACAATTCTTTCTGCAGTGATAATGACAGAATTTCACGAAGAAGAATATATTCATCATACTGATTGATGTTAGATCTGGAAAACCAAAACTTTTTGCCTTGTCCGCTATTACATGTGAACACATCACTTTATTCTCCATCTTTTGTATTTTGTTAACCCATGAATACAAGGATCTGGGGCTTTTGAGGATAACGAATTTCTCGCAGATAACCTTCATGGTGCTTTTTAGATCTGATTTCAATCAGATTTCAATAATATGATGAATATTGTTAATGCAGCTGAATAATACAATTTGTTTCACATGTAACTATGCTGATACACAA